>CM030359.1:308574665-308754665 GCA_017893485.1 Hemerocallis citrina | reverse complement strand
CATATCGAAAATCCGAACCGTTCACATTGATCTACACATCTAAATTAGTCTAAATATGTAAAATCAAATCATTTGAAATTCATTTGCCTATCCATCAGGTGAATATAAAAATAATGATTTTCAGCCATACAATTTTCTAACACTTCAATGAATGGGCAAATAAATTTTAAATGATTTGATTTTATATATTTAGACTAATTTAGATGTGTAGAACAATGCAAATGGTTCGGATTTTCGATATGAATGCCCGAAGGCCTAGTGTTCACGCGGTGAGCACTAGAGTAGTGCTCAACCAAAGCTTTCCCTAGATATATATATATATATATATATATATATATATATATATATATATATATATATATATATATATATATAAATATCTGAACATATATATGTGTTAAATTTTTAATGGAAAATTACCGACAAATAGGGGGTTTAGAGGAAATTTCTTTTCAGATCAAACAGATAAATATTGTAAGACTAGGCAAGAACATACATTGATTGCCGAACTAATGGCGTCAATGACTCTTGCAACCAAGGGCTTTATCTCATCAAAATTTTTATTTTGGAAGAACATGTTATTGTAGTCGTTTCCTCCAATCTCTCCCACAAAGAAAAGTGAATTGTGCAAAACTTTGTCACAATCTGTTAATACAAAAACATTATTATCAGATTTGTTTATTGTTTCAAAATTTAACAAGTTCGACTTGGAAGGACAAGGCTTTCCGTGTTTGATGAGAACAACAAACTATGTAAGACAGAAAATGTGAAATAATTTCCGAAATGAATATGTCCAGTGTATACCATCGCATTTGTGAACGTAACGCACACTTACCGGAAATATATATTAATTGGCGATATTTTGGTGCAAGCAGGTTCGAACTCTCAACTCTTGCTCATCAACGAAAAGGCTTACTCTCTATATAATTGTGATTTACGATTGTATGTCCTCTGTGTTTAACCAAGATCGATTCAAACCCATAAGCACCTCCATAAAGCATTTCACCTTGAGACAAGTGAGGCGGCCACCTCAGACCCCCCGAATTTTTTACAATTTTAGGGGCCTCAAATTTATACTTCTCATGTAAATATATGCACATATTTTGCGCGTAAAAAAATATTGTAATTAGAGGCCTCCAAGAATAATTATTTGGGCCTTTCCCGTCGGACTTCCAAGAACTCAAGGCCGGTCCTGAGCATTTTCCCCCTATTTCTTCTCTGATTTTGTTTATAGCAAAATGTAGAAAAATAGTAGTGTCAATTTGTGAATATACATCTTTTCCTTCGTCAATAGTAATAATATCTAAGATTATACTTTCAGGATTTTTTTTAATAATTGTATAATTTACCCATCCTTCACTTTTTCATCCTTAATCTTAATTATGATCAGACTAAAACCGTCAATGGGCTATGCACGGGACTCAGGTCTAGTTTGGACACCCCTCTCACAATTTCGGGCCTCTCGAGCCTGACTCGGCGTTGGCCTGTCACCTCAAGTACACGCACATTTAGTTACACATAATATACACATTGGCTGGCCTTTATTGAGGGAGACTCTAAGTTCGGCAGGTTCAAGTTGACCAGGATTATCGAAGTAAAATAAAATCTGGCGATTTTGCATTTGGGCTGGTTTTCTAAATCTCCAAACAATTTCTTTTTGGGTTCGGTTCGGGGTAATTCAGGCTTGAATTCACTTGATGAACACCTCTATAAGTAATGTTCCTACTTAGCTTGATCTTTTAGTGGTGAGAACCACATTTTTCACGACAAGGACATGCACCAATTACCTCAGAAGAAAAACAAGATACACCAACCATGCTACCACTGCCGGCCCCCACCTTGAGACAGGTGAGGCGGCCACCTCAGGTCCCAGAATTTTTTGCAATTTTAGGACCCCAAATTTCTATCCCTTTGTAAATATAGGCACGTATTTTGTGCGTAAAAAAATATTTTGTAATTAGGGGGCAAAAAAAATAATTATTTGGGGTTTTCGCCCTCGGCCCAGGATGCAAGTACAAAGATTTTTTTGCACAGGAATCATATGAGAACCACAGACTTTGATGTGCAGAATTTTTTTTCCTTTTTGAATGAAAAAAGAGAAAGCAAACAACAGATATTATCTACTAGTTAGTACCTGAATGAGACACACAAAGAGACGGTAGCAATTGCTTGAACCATTCCATTTGAACCCCAAGTGAGTAATTGGTCCATGTAACATTTAGTCCCATCTTCTCTCCAAAGAAGCTGTTGTCAAGTGCCGTTGCCCCTCCAACTGCAAAGTTCACTCCCTTCTCACATTCATCACTGCTGTTACTTGTATTCAGAAACGGAGCAACTAGAGGCAACCCCAATGCCTCCGCTGTATGCATATATCAGAAAGGAATAGTCATGATCTTTTTTATAGAGATGAAAAACACAAATCGGACGTGTTTGAGATCACAAATTCATACAGCCAACTTCAGAGAGTTTACTTACCGAAGAAATCAAGAATGACTCGGCCATCTGAGAAGCGGCCTGTAGGGTGATGGAAGTAGGTTTCGCCGTAGGGTGGGTTAGCATTAAAACACTTACCACCCTTGGACAAGAGAAGGTTTCCGGTGTCGCCGATGGAGTCCCCGAAACTGATGATGGAGGTGTAGCATGACGCAGCCGTGCGAGAAGAACTGATGAGGAGAACTGAGATCAGAAGAACTACTGGGAAGAGCTGAAGATTGAGGCTTGAGGTTGCCATAACTGAATATCTTCACAATCTATGAAGAAATCAGAGATATAGAAATTGTCGAGCGTACGTTAGTGCCTAACTCACTTTCAATATTTAATTGTGAAACTAACCACTTTCCAAACCAAATATCAAACAGACCCACCTTCAAAAAATATTACCTCTAAATGACCCAGTTGAATATAAAAATTAAGAAAAATGATCTATTGGCACCTAAAGTTTATAGAAATTACCTACACACACCTAAAGTTTCTATAATACCCCAATAGCATCCAAACTTCTATTATTTGGATCTAAAGACTCCCGCCGTTAATTTCTCAGTTAAGTTAGTGGAATATTCCTGAAATATACCTCTTAACGGTTTAAACCCGTTAAGAGGCACGTAAAAAGACCAAAATACCCTCCAAAATAATTTTAATAACTCCCTCTCTCTCTCACTTAAACAGAAAGAGTTAGAGAGAGATAGAGACAGAGAATGAGAGAGAGGGAGAGGGCGCTAGAGAGAGAGAGAGGGAAAAACAGAGAGAGATAGACAGAGAGAGGGAGATAACGAGAGTGTGAGAGAGGTGGTTACAGTGAGGCTCGACGGGAAGGAGGAGGAGGCGGGGAGTGGTCAACGAGGAGGCAATCATGAGCTCAAAGGGAACTCGAAGGTGGCAGTGGTGGCGAGAGTGGATGGGTATGGTCGGAAGCTCGAGGGGCAGGAAAGCGGTGGAGTTCGAGAGCTCGAAGGGAGCTTAGTGGCAGTGTTGATGGCGGTGAGGAGGAGAGGAGGAGCTTCGGAGGTTGGCGGTAGCGACGGAGGGGAGCTCGAGTGTGACGACGATGGCGAGGAGTTTCAGACGAGGTTGAAGATGGTGGCAGAGTTGTGGTGAGGCGCTCGTCGACTGTGATGAAGCTTGGGGTGCTTCAGTGGTGTTCGTCGAGGGCAGTGAGCGGTGGTGGTGGTGAGGAGAGCAGCGGAGGAGGTGTGCGTTGGTGGAGGAGAGCAGCGGAGGAGGTGTGCGGTGGAGTCAATGGTGGTGGCGAAGGTAATGGAGATGGCGAGGAGGTGCTTCGGGTGGAGGAGAGGTGGTCGGAGGCGGAGCTCGGTCGGTGGCGATCGTGGAGAGGAGGTGTAGCGTTGGGGGGTCGGGCTTTTGGGTTGTCGTTGAAGGGGAAGAGGAAGAAACAGGAAATGGAGAAGAAAGAAGGTGGGGGTGGGGGTGAAAAAGTAATTTCACCCCCTAATTGTTAAAAAACTAACGGAATTGGACGCCAGGTGCCTATAGGTCCAATTTTGATAAGTTCAGGTGTGTTTAGGGTATTACCGTCACTTCAGGTGTGTTTAGGGTATTAGGACAAACTTTAGATGCCTATAGGTCCTTCCCCCAAAAATTAAAAAGTAAAATTTTCTGTATAACCCTACTTTAGAAATTATAAGCTATAATATCCCTTAACCTTATAAAAACTGGATACTTCACAAAAAATAATAAAACTAAGATTAAAAAATCTTTCAAAATTTATAATAAGATACGTTGATAAAAGATTAATAGAAAGAACGCATTTAACTGTTAAAGAAACAAAAGAATATTTATTAATAACTAGTAGAGTAACCAAAAACCTACCTAAGGAAATACAAAAAAGAAATAGCATATAAAGTATTAGACTATAGAAATGAAGAAGTAAGTTGGTATTGCCAACACCTATTATCACAAAAAATATTAAACTATAAGAATTAAGTTAGTAAGAATAAGATTACAAAAATAGAACTATCAAAACACTTAGAGTGCGTTTGGATCGGGTTTTAAAAACAGTTTTCAGTTTTTAAAATCAAAACATAGGGCAATTTTGTTTGGATACAATTTTTTCGAAAACTCATTTTAAAATTTCAAGCTCAAAACTTATGTTTAAAATGAGTTTTTTTTTAAAACAGAAAAAACTTGTTTTCTGTGAAAAGTTATTTTCATTTCCCAACCAACATACTGTATTTGTATATGTATATATGTATACATTATGTACGTATACACTATGTATGTATAAAGTATGTATATTATTATTATTATATCAATATAATATATTATTATTATATATTATTATATATCTTATTATATATATAATTATTATATTTATTATTATATAATATATTATTATTTCATATATACTCTTTTACTTTTACTATTATTATAATATATTATTATTTTATATATACTATTATTATTATTATATTATTATTATATAATATTATTATTATTATATATTACTAATATATATTATTATATATATTATTATTATAATACAATGTTATATATATAATTATAATATATTATTATTACATTTATTTAATAATAATAATTATTATTATTATTATTATTATGATTATTATTATTATTATTATTATTATTATTGTTATTATTATTATTATTATTATTATTATTTTTATTATTTTAATATAAACTATTATTACAATATATTATGATATCATATATACTATTTTATATATACTATTATTATAATATATTATTATTTTATATATACTATTATTATTATTATATTATTATTATTATTATATATTACTGTTATATATTATTGTATATATTATTATTATAATATATTGTTATATATATAACTATAATATATTATTATTACATATATATAAAATAATAATAATAATAATAATAATAATAATAATAATAATAATAATAATAATAATAATAATAATAATAATAATAATAATAATAATATATGTATACTATTATTATAATATATTATTATTTCATATAAACTATTTTATATATACTATTGTTATAATATATTATTATTATATATTACTATTATATATTATTATATATTGTTATATAATATATTATTATTACATATATATTATTATAATTATTATATATTATTATATATATTTATATTATTAAATATGTTTATTGTAATAAATTATTTTATATTATTATATATCAGGTTGTATGTATCAATATGTATGTATGTATATGTATACAACATGTATGTATCAGAGTATATATACTATATATATATATATACAACCAAACCCATACATACATTATATATAATAGTATACAATATAGAGTATTATATACATAAATACAGATTATATGTATACATACATACTGTATACAGTTTACCAAACACCTTTTATACTTTAATTTTGAAAAAACTATTTTATTAAAAAAGTTTACCAAACAATACTCTGTTTTAGAAAATCACAAAAAACAACTCTATAATTTTTTTTCAAAAACTATGTTTAAAATGAATTTTCAAAACAACGAACCAAACACAGCCTTAGAAATTTATATGATAAGCATTCAAGAGTTAGAAGATAATTCTAATGGTCCAGAATTTGTATGGACTATAAGAAAAGATTTAAAAATCATAAATAAGAACATAAAAGAACTATGTAAATATATAACAGATGGCACTGAAGAAGAATTAGGCATAACAGAAAAAGGTATGAAGGAGCTAAAAGGTATAACAATACTTTAATATAAATATTTTAGAAATAGAAGATTTAATGGCAAATCTCAATTCAGAGGAAGTAGAGGAAGCTTTGAGAAATCTAGACATACCAAATGAAGAAATAAAAATGGATCAAGAAAAGACAAGATTTTATCAAAACCTACAGAAAATTCAATTAATACATACGAAATATTAAGATCACCACCTAACAAAAGGCTGATCACCTACCATGGAAATGGCAAGATACAAAAAATAGTAAGTTAGGGAAAGAAAAATTTGCAACATGTGTTAGTTTGACAACTATGCTTGTGAATTCCAATAATATTTTCAAGACAGTTATTATACAAAAGAATAAAAGAGTTCAATCCTTGGACTCATTTTTTGAAAAACCACCCGATCCATGGTCTATAAACATATATAGTGCATACATAAAAAAGAAAGTAAAACCAAAAGTAGATACTTTAGCGTATAGAACACAATTTGTAAAAGATTATAGAGATAAAGTGTGCCAAGAAGCTAGAGCTACTGTAAAATATTATAGAACATATAAACAAAGAATTTGTTGTGAAGAAGAAAGACTAAAACATTGGGGATGTAATAATAACAATAATTATATAAAAAGATGTAAACACAAATTCCAAATATATAAACCAAAATACAGAAAAACTTTTAAAAGATATATATTTTTTAAAACTATAAAAGATACTTCAAAAGACAAATAAAAACAAATAATATCCAAAAACCCAAGAAATGTAATTGTTATATATGTGGAAAAGTAGGACATATATCACCAAACTGTCCTAAAAGAATGAAATATATATATAAATATGTAGAAGAAATTAAAGAAATGTATAACATAAACTATGAACTCATAGAATATGAAGAAGAATTGTCAGAAGTAAGTAAAGATAAGGAAATAATGGTAATGGAAGAAAATAATGGAAGTAGTGAGAATGAAATAGAAGAACATGAAATAAATGTGATAACAGAAATAACAGAAATAGGAGAACCATTAGAAAGAGAAGAAAATAATGAAGAAGTAAGAGAGAATGAGTTTTGACATACAAAAATATGATGAAATAAGAGCAATCAAACTAGAAATAAACTCAAAAGAGATATTTAAACTTCCAATATTTGAAAGAAAATGATGTCGTGCATATCCCTAAAAAAGATGAAGCGATACGGGTAGGGGACTTTCGTCCTATCAGTCTGCTTAACTGCTTGGTTTAGATTATTACCAAGATTCTCGCAAATCAGCTAGGACAGGTTATGGATAAGTTGATTTGTAAGGAACATACTGGCTTCATCAGAGGCCATTGTATCTTTGGACTGTGTAGCAACGATAAGAGTTCCCTTCTCAAACTGGACCTTGAGAAAGCCTATGATTCGGTAGAGTGTGATTGCCTTCTGGAAACTCTAAAAGTTTGCGGCTTTGCGGACAGATGGATCAGGTGGATCAAACATTGTCGAACTACTAGTAAAATTTCCATTGTCATTAACAGCTCAAATGGCCAACTGTTTTCATGCAAAAGAGGGTTATGTCAAGGGGACCCGTTGTCACCTCTACTTTCTACTATTGTGGCAGAGGCGCTAACAGTCATGTTGGATAACTATAGGCGTGCAGGCTGGATCAATCCGGTGGCAGCTAGAAGAAATCTCCTTGGATGTACCATTCTACAGTACGTAGATGATACGCTTTTATTTGGTAATGAAGATATGGGGGAGTCCGTCGTCATCAAAGGGGCACTCTACTATTTTTAGGCTTGGTCTAGATTGAAGGTAAACTTCCATAAGAGAACGTTGGTACCCATTGCCTTGGCTAATGAGGAGGCCGGGGTACACGCTAACATCCTAAAGTGTCAGGTTGATAGTTTTCCTATCAAGTACTTAGGCTTACCTGTGCGACTAGGTAAGTTGAAGAAATTTGATTGGTTCCCAATCATCGATTAGGTAGAGAATAGGCTTGCCGGATGGATGGGTTTATCCCTATCCATGGGTGGGAAAGTTACACTCATCAACTCAGTACTCTCTAATCTTCCAACCTACTATCTGTCTTTCTTTGAAATGCCAGGATGGGTTATTCTTAGGATCGATCGGATTCGGAAGCATTTTTTATGGAAAGTTGCGAAAGATAAGGGCTACCACCTGATCAGATAGGAAAAAGCTTGTTTGAAGAAAGTCCATGGGGGTTTGAGTATTATCGATCTGCGTGACATGAACTTGGCCCTCCTCGGGAAGTGGTGGTGGAAAGTATATCATCTCAATGGCGAAGGTTGTCAGGAATTTGTTCAGTCATATATACAAGGAAAGGGAACGCAACATCTGGGTTACAAGGTGGGACCACGGGCATCTTGGTTCTGGAGAGGGGTTTCCAAGGCATTCGCCCCGTTTGCTAGTTGTGTTTCATCTTCATTGGTAATGGTCACCTAACCAAATTTTGGTGGGACAAATGGTGAGGAGAACACCTATTAAAAGATTTGTTCCCGGATCTTTATGACCTTACCTCACATCCGCACATCACGGTGGCTAAAGCATGGAAAATAGGTGCTTAGAAGCCTGGGTTTAAACAACATCTAAACCAAACCTCCCAACTGAGAATGGAGGAACTTCATAATCTAGTTACACTAACTGGGGTCAAATGCTCTGCTAGTCCTGATCGGAAAGCGTGGGGGGTGGAAAATGACGGAAAATTCTCGGTGTGATCCATGTACAACTGGTTACACATTCGAGGTTGTAGGCCGAACTGTTCTTCCATTATCTGGAAAACCAAAGTGTCACTTAAGGTTAAAATCTTCATTTGGCTTGTGCTTAATGATGCTATTTTGACCAGGGAAGATCTTGCTAAACGACAACCAAATGTAGTGACTTCTTGTGGATTTTGAAACACTGTCATGGAATCCAGAGAACACATTTTCTTGGTTTGTAATAGTGTAACCCCTGTTTCCCCAAATCCGTAATTTCTGTGTATTTTTCTGTATTTAAAATTTTTGTAAATATTTTTTTTCGTTTTCAAATTCATTGTTAAAATGTATTATTCATCTTCTGTTAAAATCTATTTTTAATTAATAATTATATTTATAACTAGTTCCAAATGATTATTTTTGTAATACAAATTATTATTATTATTATTATTATTATTATTATTATTATTATTATTATTATTATTATTATTATTATTATTATTATTATTATTATTATTATTACGAAATCCTATTGTATTAATTGCACTTTAGCAAGTAAAAAAGGCGACCAACAAAGCGATTTGAAAAAGACTCTTTCCGGCTCTCCTCTCCATCTTTCCTCCGCCAGATCCGGCCTCCCTTCTCATCCTTCCCCCATACTCCCTTCATTAATATTTTTCAGCGTCGAGCCAAGCTCTCCGTCACCTCCAAGGGCTTCGTTGCGTCCAGGTTGCAGTCCCTCTTGCGCCTCCCCCGGTGACGACTGTTTCTCCGCTCGCCGGAGATCCCTTGCTCGGTGGTCTTTCCGGCCAGTGTCGCTGCCCACCGTAGCTTCCCAGGTCTCCCTGTTATCTGCTCACCGTGAGTTTGTCGTTTGCTTTAGTCTTTAGCTATAGATTTTGGTTGAGTTAGTTTCTGGGTGTGTCGCTGGGGCATATCTAGTGCTTTGCTGCATCGTATGAGCACAGTGTCGGTTTCCCGGAGCTGAGTTTCTTTTGGGTTGATCGATTGATTTCTCTGGCATTGTGCTCCCCTTTTCCCGAGGATCGAGTCAGTTAGTGATTTACTAAGCTCTTTGCGGTGTACTGACCTAGAGCTCGTTTAAGCTCGATTGTTCTGATTATCCTCTCGGATTCAATTTTATCTCCTTTCTTTTTCTCCCTATTTGGAGGGTATTGCTGCCCCTCTTTGAGCGGCGCTAACTTTGCTCTCTGGTAGTGCTGTTTTTGGTGGAATTGGATCTGTACTATTAGTGGTACCATTGTCCAGTTCCTCTCCTCTGTTGGTGCTTGGCTCTGAGCCGCTCTTGGGTTGGCTTCAACCATGAATCTCTTCAAGTTCGAAGCTAGTTTTGACTGTTTAGCAACGGCTCAGGTCTTGAAGTGGGACTTATCTTCTCCTATTTTGGTTAACACCAATCACCCTCAGTGCTCTCCCATTTTCTCTAATTCTCTTTCTCCTCGTAGGCCCGACCCTCATCGGGTCTGCTTCAGGTGCCTCTTTCCTGGCCATCTTAAACTGGAATGCGTGAATAAAATGAAGTGCATTTTCTGTAATAAATTTGGTCACTCTCGCAGTCGATGCTTCTCCCTTCAAAAACTCCTTGGCTTTTCCAGAGGTCATCCCTTACCGGCCAAACTTCTCCCCTTTCTTAACTACCCCCTTTTAAAGTGCAAGCTTCATGCTCGTTGCTTCGCTAGCAAGATTAGTATTGATTCTGGAAAGGACCTCCACTCCACTGTTGTTGGTTCTCTACCAGCGACGAGCTTCTCTACCTCTATCTCTCCTTATCATGATTCTCTTGCTACTCTTTTACCTCCTAACATTGCTAACCTTTTTAAAGATCGTAAAGTTTATCAGAAACTAGTCTCCTACCCTCGTTTGGGTTGTTCCAAGGTGCGCCCCCATACTAGCTCAGTGGTTCCCTCGTTGAGTTGGAATCTGGTCATATATTCTGACTTGTTTAAACCTTATTTCTCTCCTCGTTCGAGATCTCGTTGTGCGAGGGGGCTCGAGCTGCACTACCGCATTTTGGCCCCACAAGTGCATCTTGACAGGGCGTTTGTTAATTCCAAGGCCCCTTTTTGATTTTATTACTCTCCCTGTGGCTTGAAGATTTCTTCTCCCAAATGTTCTACGTTCTCGCTTCTTTATCCAGGTTGCTTATTCTCTTGGTATCAACATTTAGGGGTTCAATCGTGGCTCAATCTGCTCATGTTGGAGTTTAAACATATCCTGCACTCTCTTGCCCTTAAGTCTTCTCTGAGTCTTGATGCATCTTCTTTTCCCTGTTGTGTCGACATTACCTATTCCATCCCAATAGCCTCAATGGTCTCTCACAGTAGCCTCTTTACCCCTTCATGCCCTACCTTAGTCGAAGCTTCATCTTCTGACCATGCGGCCATTTCGCCCCTTTCGATGAAGGTTGCCCCTCCCCCCATCAAGCGGAGGTACAATAAGAAAGTCTTTAATCAACTGTAGATTCGAGTGAGTGCTCGCATTCTTGCGAGGAAAGCAGCTTCTGAGTCAGCTCATCAGCTTGTGCTCAGTTGAGTCTTGGTTACGTTTTGATATTCTTGGTGTAGGCAACGCATTGCCTCCTTTCTGCCGCTAGTGTTCCCTTGGACAGCTAGTGGAGTGGGTTTTCTTCGTGTGGGGAGGGTGGGCCCCCTGTTTTATGGCTCGGTCGTTTTGGTCCGGCTCCTCCCTCGGGTGCGGCAAGTTGGTGTGGCTTGTTTATCCGGATCGATTGTTCTGACCCTTCTGTTTCGGTGTGGTGCTTCCGTTGTTGCGCTGTCTTCTGTTTTGCTAGCTATTCAGCCGATTTTGTTTTTCTATTTTGTACGCTTATTTCTGTTTTACAACTTGTAAAACCATTGATTATTCATTTGTATCTTACTGTTATTATTGATAAATATATTTGTTGATAGCTGGAGCCGTTTGGCTCTATCCGATATATCAAAAAAAATCCTATTGTATTTGCTAGTATTTGAGTATTAACTCGAAGTATACTATTTGATTTATTATTGTATTACTAATTGTTATACTTGATTTGATTATTTACTATTAATTTAAATCCTACATTGTTATAATTATTTTATCTATTCTTTTGGATCTTATTAATACCCAAACCCAATACCCACTTATCCAAAACCTATAACATTACCCCATACCCTATTACTAAAACCAAACTCGTTTATACCCAATTCAATACCTAATACCCCATACATATACTCATTTATCTAAACCCTATCCTAATCCTGTTCTACACACAGCCGCCTCCTAAACCCCTACCCCGATCTCACCCATCCTGTTCCCCCTCTCTCCCGACTTTAACCCACCTCTCCTTGTGCCCAATCCCTCGCAGTCGCCACTGCAGTGCCCATCTCCCTTCTGCACCCAAAGACGACACCAGCAGTGCCAACCCCGTGCTCCTCGATGCCAGTGCCCCGCAGCGACACCGGTGAGCTCCTGCAACAGCGAGCAGCGCCTTCCTGGCATCCTCGCCTTGCCTCAACATCGACACAGCCCCGACGCACCTCTACAGTCAGCGTGCCTCCCTGTGCCGCTCTCCTGCATTGCCAGCCACCTCAGCCCAGTGCCCCTGTCGTCCTCCGCCAACAGCAACAGCATTGCCGGCAGCCCTATTCGGTCCAGTTTTTGTCTGCCAGTCAAGTCAAGCTTTTGCTGCTTATTGGGTTTTCATCGTCATGCTTGAGTGTTGTGGGTCGTCGATTTCTTGATCCCTTGATCTCGACCGTCGATTATCAGATCATCATCAGCAGCAGTAGCTTTTGATCACAACCGTTCGATCTCCATCATCTTGATCATCAACCTCAGATCAGATCCAAGCCGTCGGATCCCTAGATCTTGATCTTGATCTTTATTGTTGAAGCTCGGCCGTCAGATCGTCGTTCATCACAATCACGATCAACATCTTCTTGATCTGTTGATCTCGACCGTTGATTGCATCACCATCATCATTATCATCAAGATCTTAATCTCGGCCGTCGAATATTTTTTGATCATCGCGATCTTGATCTTGATCTTGATCTTGATCATGATCTTGATCATGATCTTGATCTTCGATCTTCGATCTCAGCCGTCTGATCGATCGATCACACTTGATCTCGGCCCATTATCGTCTCGATCATCTCGTTCGTCTTCTACCCATTATCGTCTCGATCATCTCGTTCGTCTTCTACTTGGTGAGTAAAACATTTGATCTACTTTTGTTCTCATTCATCAAATTGTCAATCTTGGTATATTTTCTCTTTTGGTACTCTTCTAATTCTTATATGTTTTATGTTCGATCTCGGTCGTCGGATTCGCTTGATCTTCACCTTGATCACCATCTTGATCAACGAGATCCGTGCCCGAACATGATCATCGTGATCGTCTGCTCGTCACCGTGTCGCCGGGATCCCGATCCCGTTATTCTCAAATTATCGGATCTAATCGTCGTCCTAAAGGCAAGTATCTTGTACATTTCGTTTTCTAGTACAAGCTTTTTCTTGAAAATACTAAAAATAGTTTTTGATTGTGACTCCCCTCTGTTTATCGTTGATAATCTCATGTTTTGCCATATCTATCACATGATCTAAGAGTCACAACCCTTCGTCGATACATTTGTTCACGACTAATATAATTATGATACATTTCATACAAAAAGGTGTATTACTTGTTTGCTGTCCTGTCTTGGCTTGCTGCTTTCGTCCCCTATAAAACCAAAGTCTGAACTTAAGTCCTGAATGTAAAATGTAACCCTAAATGTCTAGTTGTCAATAAACTCCAGAATTTTTGAATTCCGAGTTATGGTCTAGGAGATATCGCAGTTTTACTGCTGCTATGTCGGTAATCGCTGATTCACAAAAACTGCTGCACCACTTTGGTTTACAATTATTTTTAACAATGCTATCAGTAAGTAAATGAATTGAAATTTTGCATGCTGATACTGGACACCTTAGAGAACATTCCCTAATTTTCTTCGAATTAATCAATGATGTTTCAACCCTGTTTCATATGTATAAACTCAGTTTTACTAATTCTGGTTGAACACAAATGCTGTATAGTTTGCTGTTTTGATACATGTTACCACAACTTTTATGTACCTTAATTATATGCATTGAAACCGGGCAGGAGTCTAGTTTCTAGGCCTTCTGACGGATCTACATTTACTATCTTGTAGTAACAGGAATCGCAGTTTTGGTGCAGCAACGTCATGCTGTCCAGATTTGGAATTCTCGTTGTTCTTGATATTTTGATTTGTTTTGACCCTCGAGCATGTATCCTACCTAGCCTAGACTTGTTCCATGTTCTTTATTATGTTTACTTGACTTGTTTTACACACTTTCATGCTTGCTTAATGATAATAATAAATAACAAGCCGGGGTTTAAAGGAAAGACCATAGTAGTAGACAATATAGGTAAGTGTACTCGGAAGGAGAGTCGTGTTTCCCATGGTTTCAAGTTATATGGAATTAAGTGCCACGTCAGGAATTGACGGGGGTCACCTCTAGAATCTATGGTGGCCACCTCTAGAATCTAATACATGGTTACAAGTGATATGGAACTAAGTGCCACGTCAGGGATTGACGGGGGTCACCTCTAGAATCTACGGGAGCCACCTCTAGAATCCATTACCAATTACATGACATGATATGATTCTTGTTTACATGATGCCTGAGCACACGACCCTATAAAATCCACTACTAGGCCTAAACGAAATTGTATTGACTATAGCAACCATATGATAAAAGGATGGCACATGAAGTTCTACCTAGATAGTAATAACCACAAGATTTGATACATGATAATCGAACATGACACATGCTTACTTAATACTTGATGACATGATACATGAGACTTGATACTTGAGCATAATACTTGACACTTGCTACTTGATACTTGTACTTGACAACTTGACACACGAGACTTGTTAGTTGTTACTCGACACTTGTACGTGATGCTTATTACTTGATGCTTGATAGCATTACATATTCACTAGCCACTTGTTCTACTACTAGCACTTGTTACCCAACCTTGTCACTTGAGCTGTCTTTCTTACTAGCTAATTTCTTGAATCCCCACTATTTGTTGCATCCCTATTACATTCTTAATTCCAAATCTTGTTCCATATTCCTTATACTTGTTTACTATTTGCGGCCCTAACTTACACTAAGGGCATTTATTTTGTTTTCCCTATGTTTTCCCTTTTTATATTTATATACAGACTTTGGAGATGAATTGCCTGCTAGAATTGGTGAGCAGACGTTCTAGGCTTCACTTGGGAAAAGACTTGCTATAATTATCTTGTTTTTGAGTTATTTCATTTGTTGCTACTTAAAATCTTGTAACGGGCTTATAGTCCCGAGTTTTATCTTTTGATCCAGATTTGAAACTATTTGGGATATTATTATTTGTTTCAATTACTTCTGTTGATTAATAAATTATTCATGCATGTGTGGTTGTGTATATCTTGTTATATTTCTTGTTATATTTCTTGTTATGATGCTGAGTCGATCCTATAGCTTATGGATGATGTTAAAATTATTCGGTGGACTTTGTCACGCGCTCGTATTTCATGTTTTTGGTAAGTGGGACGTGACAAATAGAAGCAAAGTGATTTTGGTCGTAGTATTGAGAGCACTGGGGACTAATATGTTTCCACTAGTGTACGAGGATCTTTGGATTGGGGCGAAGTTCTATAACGAGAGAAAGGAGATGAGAGATGCCGGGTATATTGCTATTGCCGTAACGACCTGGGTTCTATGGCTAGATAGGAATAACTACTAATTTCGTGGGACATGTAATAGTATTTCTAGCAACTTGACTCAGATTATGCATCTCATATCCATTTGGGATATTGCAGCAGTGTTGGGACCAAGATATAGGATTTTCAGGGTCTTCTAGGTCAAGGAGTACGATGAGGAGGAGGTTCTGATTGGTCCATCCCTAGGGTGAGCAAAACGATCGAAGATTCCAGCCTCCACGAACTCGTTGGAGGAACCGTACTCCTTTTTCTCTTATTTTTTGTTACTCCTATTCCCACCCTCCTATGTTAGTTGGAGGTATATGTGTTTTTTACTGTACTTTTTTCTTTATTTTCTATTTTGCCCAGTATTCTAGGTTGTTTTATTAACTTCTTAATAATGAAACAGTGTGGCTATATTCCACTTTTTCCCTCAAAAAAACTTTTGAAAGAAAAAAAATATCATAATAATAGCTAGAAATAATTAACAACTTATAGACATTGAACAAGCTCAAGGAAAAACTATAAATCCATTGATAATAGAAAGAATAATAAGACAAGGAATGTAAAAAAAAATAAGTGGAAAAACCATAAAGATATTAAGGCACATACATTTAGGAGCAGTACAAATAATAATAAAAGCTTATTTCATTGAAGGAATAAATACACCCTTAGAAATATACTTAATGGATGATAGAATAATATCAAGTACACAAGATGTCTTAATAGGAATAGTACAAGAAAACTTAATGTACTCAAAAATTAAATTTACAATAAAATCTAACTTCTATAAAAGTATGGCAGAAGAAAATAAGGAAAAAAGTTTAGTCATGTATCACAGATTATCGATAATAGAAATGATAGAAAAAAGTAAAGTTATGAGTATACAAATAACAAATATTTATACTTTTACTAGTAAGCATGAAGTAAAAAACAAAAATATTATTAACTTTAAAATAGAACCACTATTCTGAAAAATTATAAGATACAAACCAGCTAGGAAAAACCCTGAAATGATCATACTAAATTATATAGAATTTGACTTTAACAAAGCAATTGCAAAAGGATAAACACCACAAATAATGTTTGTGAAAAGATCACTATCAAAATAAGAAACAAAAACAAACATTAGAACTAATACCAATAATAAATACATTAGAAAACCAAAATTAATAATCAATTTAAGATACAAATAGAATACTATGACAATGGTAAATGGAGTAAATAAATAGCCTTTGCGGATACAGGAGCTACTAATTCACATATTAAACAACCAAATATAAAAACAACAAAATTAATACCATTAGAACACCCATATTACGATTTGGACTACTAGTCAATAAAATAGTGTTACCACTAAGAATAAATATGAGAAATGAAATACTATTACATTTACATATAGACCCAGAACACAATATTAATGAAATGTTATTAGGAACTGACTTCCTTATATCAGTATGACCATACTCAATACAAGAAGAACAAATAACAATAACAGTAAATAATGAAAGTATGGTAATAAATAGAAATTGCACAAATGAATCAATTACAAGCAACAAAGAATACATTATATATCTAACAGAATTTGCTTACGAAGGATACAAATCAAGAAAATACATAGTTTGATAGACACTAGAGCAGGAACAAACTTATGCCGTGAAAATATACTACCAAATGTTCGCGAGGAAAAAAAATTTCAATAACTGGATTGTCAGGAAAAAACATTATACTTGACAAATATCAACAAAATGCTACGATAGAAGTAGGAAATTACATCCTAGAAATACCAATAATATATACTCTTAAGTATGGGGTGTTACACACACACCCCTTAAGAACTCAGCATCCTCGCTGAGCCTGGGACTCGCAAGCTAATATAGGACCGCTTTTCTAGCCGATGTGGAGAGGAGTACCCTAATTCTGCTACCAGTACAGCTTTACCCGGGACATGTACTGTCCTAGCTCCATCCCAGGCATACCTCTTGCACATCAGCTCTGATACCATTTGTAATGCCCCGAGCCCCACTCAGCGCGCACACGACTAAACGTGCCCGCACACGCGAAAAATAGATCATAACAACTGCCCACCACAGGCTTGCCTCACAAAATATGTCATAACTATTTGGTGCCCCTTGATCATGGGCTACACTATTTAACTCACACAATTATCAAGTCATTTTCCGATGTGGGACTATTGCAACCAAACACACCTCCATAAGCATGTGCACGTGCACACACACAACCCTTCTCCTCTCCTTCTGCTCACGTGATGGCACACCCCCACCGGGCCCTACCACACAAGCAGCCAATAACACCCCCTTCTCTTCTCAATCTCATCTCATTTATTTCCATACTCCAAGCCCATATAAACTCCTATAGGCCCACCTTCTATATATATATATATATATATTCTCCCAATATAATATTATGTATATACTCTTAAGTACGGGGTGTTACACTTATACTAGTATATGTAGATGATATTCTAATATGATCTGAAAATGAAGAACCACATAACGAACATTTAGTAAAATTCATAGAAATAGTAATAAAAAAAATGCAAGAAATATATTATCAAAAAAGAAAATTGAGTTATTCAAAACAGAGATAGAATTTTTTAGAACAAAGTCATCACACGAAGAATTAGAACTACAGCTACATATAGCAGAAATAATTTAAAAAATTCAAATATTCTAAAAGAAAAAAGAGAAGTACAAGACATAATTGGACTACTAAACCAAACAAGATGATATATACCAAATGAAGAACAACATAAAGAACATTTAGTGAAATTCATAGAAATAGTAAAAAAAAAAATGCAAGAATTATATTATCAAAAAATAAAATTGAGTTATTCAAAACAGAGATAGAATTCTTTAGAACAAAATTATCACACGAAGAATTAGATATACAGCCACATATAGCAGAAACAATTAAAAATATTTAAATATTTTAAAAGAAAAAAGATAAGTACAAACATAATTGGACTACTAAACCAAACAAGATGATATATACCAAATTTATCAGCAAAAATCAGTTGGCTACAACAAAAACTGAAAAGGTTCAAGAAATGAGAATGGACCATAGAGGATGAAGAAACACTTAAAATATTGAAACAACAAACTTCCGAATTAAATAAACTAAGATTACTAATTAAAGAATTCATATGGATAATAAAAACAAATGTGAGTGAAAATAATTGGGGAGCAATATTAAAATTTATAGAGGAAGATAAACAAGAAGAAAGACTAGTCAGATACACTAGTAGATCATTCACACAAACACAAAAAAATTATTACATAAATAAAAATGAATTATTAGCAATCTTAAAAGCTATAAAAAAGTTTGAGTTATTCATAATACATACAAAACTTATAGTAAGAACGGATAATACCCAAACGAAAACTTGGATTAACAAAATAATAGATCCAACTATAGAAAATAAAAGATTGATAAGTTGGAAAATGAAACTAGTACAATATGATTTTACAATAGAAATATAAAAGGAAAAGATAACGTTTTAGCTGATTTCTATCAAGAAATTAATAGTTTTATTTTTTGAGGAATGAAAAATAGAGTCCTGCAAATAGCAGTGAATATAGTTTTCCTCAAGAAAATTGTCGAACAGATAAAGGCCGCATTTAATCAATTATAATTATAAATATGTAGACTCCAAATTCTGTTCTACTAGCCTATAAACTAGCATGCAACTACATAAAATATGGTGGACAATGTTAGAAAAAAAAAATGAGTTAAATGGGTGAAACTACTCATTCCAACAAGAAGAATCAAATATATCTTGGAATTTTAAATAATATTTCAGAATTTATAAATGAATTAAAATGACTTTTTGTGATTTAATAAATATTTTTCTGAAATTTACCTTTTTGCACGTGCAAAACGTGTGCAAATATTTTCTTGGGAAACATAAAGTCAAAAAATTTATTTGGAAAATCTAAAATTTATTAGTAGATACTATTTATAATTTTTTTTTATTTTTATGAATGATTTATGACATATTTGCAAATACTTAAAAATAAAGGACTTTTGTGCAAAATTGCCACTTGGAGTAAAAAACTCCAGATTTCGGTTTTCTAGGCTGTGCTTATTGGTCAGCCAATTCAAGAGATTAAATGGATTTAATTTATTTTAAATCAATTTGATTAACTAATAATTGGAAGGATCCATATATATAAATAAATAATTTTCTTGAGGAGTAAATTAACCCATCATACATGAACTAACAATGCACCCCTTCAAAAGAACAATGGGAGTTCCATCCAAGTACTTCTATATATTTGCTCTGTCCTTGGTTTTAATTACTATAGGATTTGAGAATGCTTGTGGTGCTGGGGAATGTGCGCAGGATGGCCATCAGAATGGTTCCATGTGTGTAAACACACTTGCTATGTGTGTAAACCATTCTGATATTTGATAGACAACTGGTATAAGCACACTCGATATACCCTAAAACCTAGATCCCAGCCTATATTAGAGGCAGTAGTAGCCGCTATTTCTCTGTTGTGAACCAAAAAGCTATTTTCTCATTATTTTCATGGAGTTTAAAGCTTGGATCTTGGACTTTTGCAAAGGAGAAAGAAGGGTTTTCTTTACTATTTCTTTTGTGCTTCAATTGAATCTTCTTGAGATGAGAGATAATTCCTTACCTCATGCCGCTCAGTAACCGGAGGAGAAATTGGCATGTCGGAAGAGGCCCGCAGTTTCTGGCAATTTCAGGGGACAGCCGTCAGCTCAAAGGTTCAAACCGACATGAGCAAATGGTATCAACATAGCTGGAAGACTCGAAAATAGTTGGGTGAGACCTCCTGTGGTGACTTGTTTCAACTGTGGTGAGACGGGACATTACAAATCTCAATGCCCCAAGCCGCAGAATGTCACTCGTAGTGGACCAACACAGCAAGTTGGGAAGAAGTCGTACCAGCAGGGCGAGTATTTGCCTTGACTGAAGCTGACGCTAATGAAGTGGATCACGTCATCAATGGTACGAGGGCGGATGTTTAGAAGTGTTTTCCTTCTATTGTTCTCTTTTTTCCTGTTTATTTAGTGAACTGTTATGTAACGAGTGTGTGTTATGTAACAGGAGAACTTTATTTGAATGGAAAGAAAGCTGTTGTTTTGTTCGATACTGGATCCTCTCATACTTTGGTATCTCCAAAATTTGCTAACGTCTTGGGAGTCGAACCAAAGGTTTTTCTAGGCAAGGTCTTAGCAGTAGCTACTCCATCAGGGGAGACTCTAACCACTGATCAGGTATTATGCGGACTGCAAGATCGAGATTGAAGCTAGAATTTTGGGATTGATCTTATCGAGCTGAATATCATTGGTGTCAATGTTATCATTGGCATTGATTGGATGTCGGCGTATAGTGCGAACATCGAGTGCAAGACCAAGAAAGTAATAGTGAAGGCTCCATGTGGTCCTGAAGTCACTTTCTAGGGGAAGAAGAGATGTTCAGATTTGGTGGCAGCTATCAGCAAGAGGGAGGTTCCTGTGGAGGCACAGCAGATCTCTGTGGTTCGGGACTATCCGACTGTGTTCTTGGAAGATTTTTCTAGGTTACCCCCGCAGCGTAATGTAGAGTTCAGCATCACTATCCAACTAGGGAGTGCACCCATTTCCAAAGCACCGCACAGGATGGCGCCGGTGGAGCAGGATGAAGTTAAACAGAAGATTGAGGAACTATTGGAGAAAGGCTTTATTCAACCGAGTGCATCACCGTGGGGAGCAACGGTGCTGTTGGTAAAGAAGAAGGATGGAACGTTGAGGATGTGCATCGATTACCGAGAGCTGAATAGAGTCACTGTTCAGAATAAGTATCCTATTCCACGAATTAATGACTTGTTCGATCGTCTACAAGGAGCAGCTATTTTCTCCAAAATAGATCTTCGATCAGGATACCATCAAGTTCGAGTGAAAACTGAAGATGTGTATAAGACTGCGTTCAGAACTCGACATGGGCATTATAAATTCTTAGTTATGCCATTTGGAGTAACGAATGCACCTACAAACTTTATAGATATGATGAACAGAGTTCTGAGGCTGTTTATTGATTCTTTTTTCGTGGTGTTTATCAATGATATCCTTGTGTACTCCAAGTTGGAGGAGGAGCACACAGAGCATCTTGCTGCAGTTTTGAATAAGCTGCAATGGCAGAAGTTGTATGCCAAGTTGTCTAAGTATGATTTCTGGAAATCTGAAGTGGCATTCTTAGGTCACATCCTTTCTAAGAAGAGAGTGGCAACTGATCCTCAGAAGATATAGGCAGTGAGAGATTGGACAAGGCCTACTACAGTGAAGGAAATTAGGAGCTTCCTTGGGCTAACTGGATACTACAGGAGATTCATTTAGGGCTATGCTCAGATAGCCGTGCCGCTCACTGGTCTGACCAAGAAGAATGTGAACTTCAAGTGGACTGAGCAATGTAAGGCAAGTTTTCAGGAGTTGAAAGAGAAGCTGACTACTGCTCTCATTTTGGCTTTGCCTAGAGCAGGTATTGAGTATGATATCTACAGATGCTTCACATCGTGAGCTTGGTTGTGTCTTAATGTAAGAAGGGAAAGTGATCGCATATGGGTCTAGGCAACTAAGACTGCGTGAGAAGAATTATCCGACTCATGATCTGAAGTTGGCTGCGATTATCTTTGCCTTGAAGTAATAGAGACATTACGTGTATGATGAGAAATTGAACATGTACACGGACCATAAAAGATTGAAGTACATCTATCAGCAGAAGGACCTAAATCTGAGGCAACGGAGATGGCTGGAAGTACTTGAGGACATTCGTCCAGAGATTAAGTACCATCCTGGAAAGGCTAATGTTGTTGCTGATGCACTTAGCCGTAAGAACAGTCTGGCTAGTTTAATTACGACTCAGAGGCATCTGGTGGAGGAGTTGGATCGGGCCGGTATTGAAGTTGTTCTGCAAGGCTTGAGAGCATCCTTTGCATAGTTGAGGCTTCAGCCCATACTGAACGAAAGGATTATAGCAAGTCAGAGGGAAGATGCAGAGATTCAGAAGATGAAGGAGCAGGTTGGTGCAGGCAGGTTTTCCGAATTTTATATCAGGGATGGAGTGTTGTGGTTTGGAGAGAGGTTGTGTGTTCCGGATTAGACGGACTTGAAGGAGAGTATTCTTCAGGAGGCGCATGCTACTCTTTTTTCAGTACATCCTGGGAGCACTAAGATGTACAAGGACATTAAGCAATATTTCTGGTGGTCAGGTCTGAAGCGGGATGTGGCTGAATTTGTGGCGAGGTGTGAGATTTGTCAGCAGTTGTAGGCCGAGAATCAAAAACTCGGAGGTTTATTGCAACCGTTACCTATTTCGGAGTGGAAGTGGGATAAGATCAGCATAGATTTTATCACGGGCTTGCCTAAGATTTCAAAGGGCAATGATGCGATTTGGGTTACAGTCGATCGACTAACCAAGTCTGCTCACTTCTTGGCAATAAAACTCACTTCGTTTATGGACAAGTAAGCTGAGATGTATGTCGGAAAGATCGTCAGTTTTCATGGTGTTCCGTTAACCATTGTGTCTGATCGAGATGCGCAGTTTACTTCGTATTTCTAGAGGAGTCTTCAGGCAGCTTTGGGTACCAAGACGGATTTCAGCACTACTTTCCATCCTCAGACCGATGGGCAAACTGAGAGAGTCAATCGTAATCTTGAGGATATGTTCCGATGTTGTGTGCTAGATTTTGGAGGCAGTTAGGAAAGGTATCTAGCTTTGGTAGAGTTTGCCTACAGCAACAATTCTTATACTAGTATCGGGATGGCGCCGTACGAAACTCTGTATGGTAGGAAGTGCAGAACACTTGTTTGTTGGTTTGAAGTGGAGAAGCGGCAGATGTTTGGGCCTGAGATTGTGCAGTAGACCTCTGAAAAGATCGATCTGATCAGGAAGAGGTTGGTGGATGCTCAGAGTAGGCAGAAGAGCTATGTGGACAACCGGATGAGGGACCTTGAGTTCGAGGTTGGTGACTTTGTCTTTCTGAAGGTATCACCCAGTAAAGGTGTGACTCGCTTTGGTAGAGGTGGGAAATTAGCCCCAAGGTTCATAGGCCCGTACAAGATATTGAAGCGGATTGGGAAAACTACTTACCGGTTGGAGTTGCCAGAAATGTTGTCTCAGGTGCACAATGTCTTCCATGTGTCTATGCTGAGAGGTTACATTCCAGATCCGAGTCATCATTTGCCCGATGTACCAGAATGTTTGCAGTTGGATCTGAGTTACATTGAGCTTCTGGTTCAGATTGTGGATCGTCGGGAGAAAGTCTTAAGGAACAAGACGATACTGATGGTCAAAGTAGTCTGGAGAAACCAGTTGGTTGAAGAGGCTACTTGAGAATCTGAGGAGAGGATGATGAAGGATCATCCTGAGCTCTTTGCTTGATTTGTATCTTCTTTTCCTTTCTTTCTTTTATTTTTCTTCTTTGCTGTGTTCTGTTTTCTCACTCTTTAAGCACAGTTCCGGGAACGGAACTATTCTAAGGAGAAAATACTATAACATCCTAAAAATTTTATTTATAATTAATTGAAAATTTGTTGATTTTACGTGTTGTGCACGTACAAATTATTGTACATTTTTCCTTAGAAATTATCTCTTTTATAACATGAACAAACAATCAATTTAAATACTTCTTCTTATTTTCTAAAAGCCTATTTTAAAAGCCTAGGCCTATTTTTCTAATTTAGCTCATCCTAATTAAACGAGTGTTTTATTAATAACCCATGGGTCTAAAGCCCACTAATTAAATTACCTTTTAATTGTTATAACATGAAGTATAGACACATTTAGTAGACAATAAATAAATTAATCTTGTACAACAATTAATATGGGATACTAGATGAGATACGTGCATTGCACTAGCACGTGTCTAGTGTGCTTGGGGTGGTGTGGCCGGATGGAAGCAAGGAGAGATGGAGAGAGTGGTGTAGTGGATGAGGTGGTTATGTGTTCATGAGTAGTTGCTACAACTCCCTAACTCATCCTAGCCTTTGATCCCTAACCATTTGATTTAATCCTAGCCATCTATTTTGTTTTCAAAAATGTGCCCCCCCCCCCCCCCGACCCTTCTCATTTAGTACATTAGAAAAGAATTGATTAAGAAAGAAAAGATTATAGTGAGAAAAGATTAAGAACTTTAGTGAGTAAAAGATTGAGTGTTTCGTGTGTGTGTGCTCATCCAAGAGAGGCCGGACTACATCCAAGGAGAGGGCTCGGGTTTGCTAGTACAAGGAGGAGGAGGCGCGTTGGTGGCACAATCTACGAGGAGAATGGTCCATTCATGCATTCTCGGAGATTTCTAGGAGCTTTTTATTCGTTTTTCTCCAAATAGGTGGGTGATTTCTCATGCTTCTACTTTAGACATCATGCAAGGGTTCGAATTGACAGAATTGCTAAGAAAAACTAGGTAACTTGGCCTCATGTTTGTTTAAATAGAGAGAAATTGTAGATAAAGTGAATGCTTGGTAATTTGATTTGCTAGTTGATACAATTGTGTTTTCCATGCTAAAATTGATCATGTTACCATGATATATATATATATATATATATATATATATATATATATATATATATATATATATTTGAGCCATGCTAAATTGAGAAATTTGTGTTTATGAGATGACTAGTTGATTGAATGCACCATGAAAACCTTATTGATGAAACTAGTACAATACTAATGTAGAAAGAGGAGTTTATGTTCTAAAATTATTGTATAATAACAAAATGTAAAAATAAAGAGAAACAGTAGTCTTTTGTGGAAATTTTGATTATAAGTAATGTAAATATTGTGAATTGTTCTCAATGTCGAAATTATGGACATAGAATATAAAATATAACTAAGAACTCATGTTTTTCAAGTCAAATAATGATTATTAAAATATTGTTTTACTATAAATCTATATTGTTTATAATCTGGAAAATTTGGATACAAAAAGAGAGAAGAAAAGAACAAAAAGTTATTGAGTTATGAAAAATTAGTAAATTATAGAGAACTGGATCAAAACCAACCCAACTCGTCTTTAAGACAGGTTAGTCACTTGGACTTATTGGTCTTCGGGTGCACACAGAGCGTTATTGTAGCTCTGGGTTGGTCCTTGGTTGCGGGTTCGAAACTGGGCAGAGCCCTTTTATTTTTCTTTTTTCAAAAATCCAAACAATGCAAGAATTAAACCATATGAATTATAACCCATCTCATGACACCTTGGTGCCTTGGACTCTGTGGTCTTCGGTGGCGCCACAGTGCCGTCACTGTAGCGCGCTAACGTGGCTTGCGGTTGTGGGTTCGAAACCTGGCTTTGGGTTTGGATTTAAAATGTGATTTTTTAGGTTTTTAATATCATTAGAAGTGAATGAAAATTTTGGGGAAAATTATTAGAAAATTTTCTAATAATATCTAGACTTCATGAGAAAATTTTCTATAACTTTTGCTTAGTATAATCGAGAATTTGAGACTATTTGCAAGAAAGAACTTGTTATAAATTATTAAATTAAATTGTCTTTAGATAAAAAAAAATAAACATTTTGTTTAAAAGAGTTTTGGAATGAGATTTGGTAATGGAAAAATGAAAGTGTGAATTTTTGATTTAGTATTGATAAAATGAGAATAAGAAAATTATGTGAATGAATTATGAATGTGACAAGTTGAAAATTGTGTTTATTGTTATGCATGAAATTGGATATAAAAGTCAAATGAAATATCATGATGAATTATGTAAGATCTTATGAATATGAATACTCAAATGCTATGAACATGAAATGGAATTGAAAGCTAGAGGGTAGCTAAGCCTTATACCGGAAGTCAAAGAATACTTTTTGAGATGAGATATTGAAAAGAAAGACCAAGTTTGGGTCGTATTGTTGAATTGATGTTTAAGATCGGTATAGAGGGAGTGCTAACTCTAGGGTATTGATTTTATTCATGATTCAATAACTAAGAATTAGATACATAGTGAAGATGTGATGAAAGTAAGAGAAAAATACGAGTATGAGGGCCTCGGAGTTACGGCATGAGAGTATTCACAGGCTGTCTACACGATGCATCGTGTCATGACGTGGGTATGTCTCCAGGAGTCCATACCGCAGGCAACGCTTGTGGGGTGTTTGGTGACTGCGGGTGGTGTCATGTCCCATGACGGAGGCTGAATATTCTATAGGTTCTACATGATGCATCGTGTCATGACGTGGGATTCTCCTCCAGGCTGTCTGGACATGAGCTCGTAACTCATAGAACATCTAGGATACTTACCGTAGTTACCGTAGTAGTTTAAGTCATGGCGAGGGATTAAACCCTGTAAAATGAAGAACGATTAAGGGCTTGCCCTCGGACCTATGTAGTATGGGATGCATAGAATCTGAACAAGTGCGCATTAGTGTCATGTAACATAAATAATTGCATTTCCTAAAAAAAATAAAAATAATTGCATCAAGGACTAAGTGCACATTCACACACGACATCAATAGGATAGTCCCCGTAGCTTTGTTTTGTAACAAGTGTGTGCTTTCTAAGTAAGAGAAATTGATATATCATATCCGTGCGTCAGTTGAATGAACTGACATGCCCACAGTTTCTATGCAGGATAAAGTGAATGAAAAAGACTAAGGAGGAATTGATGCTTAAAGAACTGTTCAAATGTTATTGTATTTCCTACATGTAATTGTTATAATTTTGTTTCTGCTGTTTAAAAATATAAATCTGATGTAATAAAGTTTTAAATTTCTTATAAAATTGTACGAAGAGAAGTGTAAAGATCCTATGGAACTTCGAATTCGGTCTTATTTGGAATTCGGGGTGTTACAATATGATTACAAGTTTTACAAGTAGAATGCATGACTAGAAGTTGTATGATTATAAAATATGTTGAGTGAATATAAATTGTGATGTATGAATAACGAAAATTTTCCCGTACTGACCCACTTTTTGAAAATATTTGGCGCTCCGACCCACTTCCGAAAATAATTAGCGATCTGCCCCTGTTTAGGACACGTCAGCATAAAATGTTATTGGAAATAACGGCATAGGTTATTTACGTGCCGTTATTTCCAATAACGGCATCTATATTTAAAAAAAGTGTCATGCCGTTATTTGGAGTAACGGCATAGGTTATTTTGTTTTTCAACAGCTTGTAGTCTCCATGTAGAGAAAAAATTGCAAGTGTTAAAACCTTATAACATATGCCGTTATTTCAAATAACGGCATTCTCAATACTGATGCCGTTATTTGGAATAACGGCATTAGTTATAAATTTTTTTTATAAAAAAGTAACTTATTATTCATCCTCTCTGACGAATAAGTTAATTTTAAAAAAAATTAACTTATTATTCATTCTCTCTGTTTCCAAACAACGGCAAGAGTTCATTTATATATAACTGATGCCGTTATCTCCAATAACGGCAGTAGTCATTCGAATGCCGTTATTGGGGATAACGGCATTATTTATATGTTTTTTTCACACTTAGAATTTTTTTAAGTTAGAAGATTCACACTTGTAAGAGAAATATACTGATGCCGTTATTCCAAATAACGGCATGGAAAAAAATGTAAAATAGATGTCGTTATTGGAAATAACGGCATGTAAATAACCTATGCCGTTATTTCCAATAACAGTTTATGCTGACGTGTCCTAAACAGGGGCATATCGCTAATTGTTTTCGGAAGTGGGTCGGAGCGCCAAATATTTTCAAAAAGTGGGTCAGTACGGCAAAATTTTCATGAATAACCAATCAATAACTTTCATGAAGGAATATAAATTTATGAGTAATTTCCATGCTTAGCTACACAAAGATCTTCACTTTCTTATGCCATGCTTAAATAAATCATGTTTTGAATGGATCTTGACTATGTATGAGATTTGTAGAGTTGTTATTTAATTTGGTATTGAACAAATTAGTTGTTGTATGAGAAATTATTGAATTTGTGGGTGTATGAATAGATTGTAATTGGATTAGTAATATCATACATGCACATGGATGAACAAAGAACCTTTACATTTTTGTTTTGCTTTTGTATTCGCTGTTTTGAGATTAAAGATGAAGAATTATTATTGGTTTGGATTGGGATTGAATAAGAAGTGAAAGAATTTGATGTTGAGTTGGATGGATGGAGATATTTTGACTAATAAATGTGTAAAATAATAGTATTTTCAGTTTTGAACAGGTTTGAATTGCGTTCTCTGTATATGAAGAAGATTTCGACTGCATTTGTAAGAGTTCAAATATTCATATGAGAAGTTCTTCAAAATCTTGATTTTTGCAACAATATGATTTTCGGAAAATTGTCCTTTTTGTGAAGTTTATGAAGGATTTGAATTATGCATGAACTGAGTTGTTTTGGCCAAGGAAGTACTTGTGTTGTTACAAATTTTTAGCAAATGAAATCATATATTCAAAGTTTTAAACGTATATCAGTTTTGAAAGAATCGGCTGTCGCAAACTGGACATGCCCGTCGACTGCGTGGTCGACCGCAGTATATCTGACGGTCGACTGCAGTTCAATTGAACGTGCAGTGCAGTCGACTGTCATGCTTGGTCCATCGCCATCTTCCCCTCTGCAGTCGAGTGCAGCATTTTTTGCAGTAGCTGTCAGTCGACCGCCACAGCGTGAAGGAGAGTTTTTTAGCGTTGTCGGTCGACCGCCATTGTGTATTCCGCATGTGATAGTCGACTGATGTAACTCCTGTATTCCCCTTTCTTGTATTATCGTATGTATTTGTTTTTTTGAGTATCCATTCTGAATGTATTCTTTTGTTCATTCTAAACCGTGTAATTGTTTCTTCGTTCTCAATAAAATCCATCTATTCTTGTCGTTTGTGATTTCAATCTCCTAGGTTCAAATTCTTCTGCCAATTATTTATCTCTGGATGATTTGTTGATTCTGAATTTATTTATAATTCATGGTCTAATTGTCTATTATTTGATTCCTACCCGGTTGGATCCAATCCTACCCTAAAACCCTATAATCCTATACCTCTTATTGGATTTTAAATCCAATACCCAATAGCCCAATACCCTAAAACACCCTATATATACTAATCTTCTCCTAACCCTAATCACCCCATAAACCCTAGCCGCTATTGTGTAACCCCCGTCCCCTACCTCCCAACTCTCCCCCCCCCTTTGGGATGCCTTTCCCGATCGCCAATAGCCTCGCCACACCACCCTCTAGCCTCGTCCTCGTCCTACCGCCAGTCAACCCCAGTCATCCACCTAAGAACCCCGTTCGTCGTCGTCCTCCTTACATCCCGACACTGCCACTGCTCGCCTCCGACCTCGACTGTCTACCTCCCTCACCATAGTCGCGACCACCCCGTTGCTGCCCTGTCCTCGACCACCAGTCGAGCCCCCTTCATCATCAGCATTCCATCACCAACCTCCGGTGATCCCCTGTCGTTCTCCTTCACCCTCCTTTCAGCCTCATCGATCAACTCCACCGTCACACCCCCAGCCTCATGCCGTCGCTACACCTAAGCACCACCTAATCTCCTCACCGTCGAGCTCCACCCTCGCTACCATCGATCCTCCAGTGCAACATCAGCATCGGGGGAGATATTGATCGTTTGAATCCTGGCCTTCCGATCCCCTCCCGATCGTGATTTTTATCACCATCATTATCAACCAGATCTGAACCGACCGATCTGATCTTGATCTTGATCATCATCAAGATCTGTGCCGATCGTCGCCGGGTGCAGTGATCCATTCCGTTATTCTATTTCTCTTCGAATTCGTCATCTACGTCAAGGCAAGTAACTTGTATACTATTTTTTTTGTATATACAAGTACAAAATACCGCATGTAGTCTTGCTCTCGTTTTTGTGTTTGTTCCCATGATGATCTCTTGAAAATTTTGATTCCTTTCGTTTGATCCATTCGTAGTCTTAACCCATCATAATAAGATGTCACACACACACACACTACATGAAAATAAATTAGTTATAGATAACTCTTGATACATGTATATATATTCTTCGTATTCTATGGTATGTTGTGTAGTTTGTTACATGCTTGGTGTGCTAGATGTGTTATGTCATTATATACTGGTTATTACCCATTCCATGTTGATTTGAATATCTAATATATCATGTTTTGCATTATATTCTAATTTGAATCTATTGTGGATGAATTGTTTGATTAATTGCATGCATGGAATTTCGTTTTGCTGCTTCCCTGATTTGTTCAGCATTTTAGACCCTATTAAGGTCAGTAAAATGAATTATTTTGTGAATATGATTCGTAGGCCTCGATGTCTACTTTTCAGAACTTTCGACGGATCTCAATTTTGATTTTTGATGTGTGAGTTATCGCTATTTTACTACATCTATGCTGTAATTTCCAAATTGTGATTTATGAGATTGTTGCATGTTATATTATTTTAAAACTGATGTTAAAAGTAAAATTTGGACTCAATATTTTTCTGAGTTTGAATAGAAATGAATGAGATCAAACCCTAATTTTTTAGAATTGTTTAATGACTCTTATAATTTATTTCATGCTTGTGAAACAAGTCAATATATTCCAAACTGCATGCTCTTCAGTGAAGAACTCTATTTTCAACCTAATTCCAGTCACTGTTGATTAAAACTTTGTGAACATGAAATATAGCCTGCTATGTCTATTTTACAACCCTTTTGACGGATTTGGATTTCAAGTTGTATTTTTTGAATTATCACTATTTTAGTACTGTCGTGTCTAAAATTTCAGATTTATAAATTTGCTGCATCATTCTGTTTTCCAAATTAAATTGATCATGCTATCTGTAATGGAATTTTATGAAATTTATTATGTTGATACTAGACATTCTAGGGAAACCTCCAAATTTTTCCTAGATTTAATTAGTGTGTTTTTATGTCATTTTCATGCTTATAAATAAAATTTTGCATTTCTGGCTGAACTTGAATTTTGTGTAAAACACTGTTTTGAACCTTGTTGTTGTACTTGTTATGTGACTTGTGTATATGCGCTAGATTCGGTTGAGAGTCTAGTTTCTAGATTTTCTTATAGATCCAGGTTTTCATTCTTTTGGCAACGGGAACCTCAAATTTGGTGCATCTCTGTCTTGCTGTCCAAAATTGAAAGTCTCGTTGTCCTAGCCTATTATGAGTTATTTTGTCACCTGTTCATGTCTTCTATCCAACTTGAACTTGTCCCTCGTTTCTTGCCATTTTATCTTGCCCGTTCGTGCACATTCATGCTTCCTATAATAATAATAACAAGAAATCACGTCGGGGTTAAGGGAAAGATCTAGTAGTGGAAAATGTAGAAATGTGTACTCGGAAGGGAATCCGTAGATCCTACTTGATACTTGATATTTGATACTTGATACTTAATACTTGATACTTGACACAAAATACTTGACACGAAATACTTGGCACGAAATACTTGACACTTGATTACTTGACACGCGACTACTTGATACTTGCTACCTGAGTACACGACCCTAGATGATCCACTACAAAATCTAAACGTAACTTGTCTGAATGTAGCAACCATGTGGTAAAATTTGGGACGTATGAAGTGCTACCTAGATAGGATTAGATACAAGACTTAAAAATAACATGATCACTTGCTCATCCTTATTACTTGCTTGAACATGCTACTTAACACTTGTTACTTGTTACTTGTATGCATGCTCCTTGATACTCGATACTTATTACATGCCACTTGCACCTTATTATCTTATCATGTTACTTGATTCTGTTCTTGATTAAGAGTTAGTTGCTCTACTTTGCTGTCACATCCCCTCCATGCTTACTTCAGTACTTGCTTCTTGTTGCCACTCTGTATATTTTTATCTGTTTTCCGTACTTGTTGCCTGCACTACATGCGGCCCGTAACTTGCATTGACCGGTATTTTGTTTCCTGTTCTCTTTTCCTGCAAATTGTCAATTTGCAGACTTTGGTGACCAGCTGTCTGAAGGTGTAAGTGACCAAGTGTTCTAAGCTGGGCTAGAGTTTCTGCTTGAGTTTATTTCCTGTTTTTAAATAAATTATATTCACCGATACTTGAATCTTGCATTGGGCATTTTGTCTCAGAACTTATAACTTGTTGTCCTAGATCTGGTCTATTTGAGATTAAGTATTCTTCTTTTCAAATAATTTTGTTGATTTAGAAATTTATTCATGCATGTGTGGTTGATTATTTCCTGTCTATTCTTGTTTATTCATGTGTATTATTGTAAAGATCCTTACAACTCATGAATGGTGAAAGTCATTTGCTGGACTTTTATCGCTTATCTGTATTCCGTATTCCTATTTGGGAAGCAGGGCGTGACAACTGCCATGCCTTGAGTATTGTTTTCTTTGAGCGCTGTCAGTCGACCGTCAAGCTGAGTTATGCACACTGTTTTGTTGAGTTTTGTTGTTCTTCGAACGATTGTTTATTTGAGTTTACAAAGTTAATTTCTCTGGTTCTTAGCAATAATTGAACTTAGAATTTGCCACTTTCAGAGAGTATGTATTCTAAAATTTTATCAAGTATTTAAATTCTAATTCTTGTGGTTTTGAAAAGTGAACTTTCGTGATTTTCAAAAGTATTATATTGAATATATTCTTTGCTGTTTTGAGAGTGTAAATCCCAGTTTTGTTCATACTTCGTTTCAGTTTTGATAAATTATACCATTGTAATTTGGAAGAATTTGATTTTATTAACTATTGGTTTAAGGGAAACCTTGTTATGAGTTAGATTATTTGGGTTTATGAGATACCGAGGAATGTTGAGTTGATGTTGAGTTTTGAAACTCTAGAGGTTAAGTGGGACCCTAACATGTCGACGGTTGAGACTTTGTGGATATTGTGGCCAGTGGAGCCTTGTTTTTGAATTATTTGAATTAAGTCTGGCAGGGTACACCAACTCTAGAGGAAATTATGACTTAATTAATAATAATCAACCTAAGGACAGACACTAGTTAGAGTTGTGATGAAATGAGAGCAAATATGGGTAGGGGGCTTCATGTGATCTGCGGTGTGAGATAATCCTCAAAATTATCGAGGTGTGAGTGAGATAGTCTCCGGAATTACCTGCGGTGTGGGATTGAACTCCGAAATTATCGGGATCGAGGTGACGCTCATGGAATATTCGTGTGATGAGACACCATAGTTTGCGGTGTGGGGTATTCTCAAAGATTCTCGGGTTTGAGTGAAATAGTCTTTGAAATTATCTGTGGATAGAGATTACCTATAGAATTATCGAGGCATGGGCTAGATACTCACAGAATAATCTAAATCTTAAAGTAATCACTGTAGCAAGATTAGTTATACAATTTGGGATTGAACCCTATAAAATGGAGACGATAAGGGCTTGCACCAGACCTATGCAGAGTGGGATGGATAGAATCTGACAAGTATGCATTAGAAATCATCATAAGCATTTGTGTTTCTTGACTTGTATTATGCATGCTGGTTTTCTGTTTTCTTACACTTGACACTTAGCCTAGTTTCACTTGATGATTTATGCTTCATTTATTGTTATTCATGTTTCATCTGTTATTACTGTGTTAATATGTTTCACTTGATGACTTATGATTTTTTTCTTAGTTTTCATTTAAGTTTGTATTTCCTTTCAATATCCTCACACCATTATGGCTGACCCCTGTAGTTTGGAGAGTTAGGGATGTCTCTAGCCTCATATTTTACAGGTAGGTACCATTAGCATGGAGTTTGGAGTATGTGGTAGAATATCTGATGTTTATGCATATCTTGTAAAAATGAATGATTGTAAAGAGAAAATTGTATTTGTGTTGTAAAAAGAATTGTAATTCAAGGTGTTAAATTCCGTTGTACTTTGTAAAAGAGTTGATATAATAATAGTTTTAAATTTTTTCTGTATTTGGATGCTATGTTTATGATTACAATTGAGGTTGATTCTGGAATTTGTGTCACGTATTTCTAATTTATTTATTGAAAATTCGGGGCACTACATTCACAACATCGAGAGTGTTTGTACTAAATGCGTTGTTGGGAAAAGTGACTATGTGGTTTTTGTGGTATCACAGAGAGTCAAAATTTCTTTGTTGACTCCTTAAGAATAACTCACTATTTCCAATGGCGATAGAGAAATAAAGAAACTCGCTGTTGTGAATGGCGAGGGTAGTGAGACAAGCATATTCTAATTTCTAGAAGCAGCAAACTCGCTATTGAACATAACGAGGAACATTATACTTAACTCGTTGTTCCGAATAGCACGTCTACTGGTATTTGGTACACTAATTTTCATATATACATACAAATTGGGTACTGTGAACACATAATGAACACCCATTATATATACTATAATAATATCCTCACAATGAAAATTTTAATTCAACTCAACTCGGTTCCATACAATTTCAACTTCACCATAATTTCCACAAACATGAACACAACAAGCACAAAAGATTTGAAATAGTAATACAAGTTCAACATGAATTAAGTCATCATCCAACAAGCACGAGATTCTATTACAATTAGATCCAATAATATTACAAAAATAAAATTGAGTTAAGTCATCATCCGGCTTGCTGCGATGATGATGATGAAATATTCAGTCTTCATGTTCCTTGTCGCGATGATGATCCTGTTAATATGGTAAGAAAATATATGTTATTTTAAAGTGGATTGTGCATATGCAAGAGTATGTAAGGAAAATTGGAACAAGTAATTATCCGACCTATGTCCGTTCCTCAGCAGTAACGCTTGTTGTGACCTTTTAAACCACATTTTGAACAAGTTATAACTGGACAACTCATATCATCTCCCACATCCATATCGTTGTGAATACGTTTGGTCCACGGACGGCCTTTTCTGCATCTTCTAAGACTTGCATCAGCGATAAGTTTTGGACCAGTTTGGATTGGCCAATATGTTTCGTCAAGCATAGGATAGAAGACGGGCGCCAAGTTAGAATTAAGTTTTCCACTGAAAAGAATTGATCTACATAAAGGCGATTGTTAATAACCCTAAATGCACACGCCGCCAAAACATGGGAACATGGAACATGGTATAGCTGAATTTTCTGAAATGTACAAAAGTGAGATTCCAAATCCAACGTATGCAATTTACCACCCTTCTGATGACCACGTACCTTTCTAAGTCCTGTTCTAATTTGGAACACACCCGATGTATGACTGAACATTATAACCTCATGCATATTCTCCCTCTCACGCCGCACATCTAGAATCTCTTGTACTGTGGGAGGGAATTCTTTGCCGTCACTTAGAAGCTTCGAAGCCAATTGACGACGATGAGTGAAGTATAGATTAAGGCGATAGAATATCATCTCGACAATTGCGATCACCGGCAAACTACGAACACCTTTCAATACCGAATTGAATACTTCAAATATTTTTGTAGTCATCATTCCATAACGTTGTCCTCCATATGCGCGACCATTTTTCAAATGGTTTCTCCTTCAGCCACATGACAGCCTCGACTTTGACTTTCTCTATTTCGGCCAATTTCTTCTCAAACTTCTTTGGTTGATTTTTACATGCAATCACCTTTAGTTTTTTTCTCTAAGCTTTACCGTGAAATTTGGTATAAAAAAAATTCCAGCAAAGGGTTGCATACAAAACCTATGATATGCATGAGGCTCATTCCATACACCGTTTTGTGTCTCCATCACAGACAAAATACCCGGATGACGATCAGAGATGACACACGATCCTTGCCGATCTGTTACAAATTCTCGAATACAAGACATAAACTATGCCCATGTAGTTATACTCTCACCATCGACTAGTGCAAAAGTGAAAGGAAATAAATGATTGTTTGCTTCAAGAACAACGGCTATTAATAGAGGTCCTTTATAATTTCCATATAAAAAATGTCATCAATGCTTATAACTGGCGCCTGCATGACTTAAACCCTTCAATCGAGGGCCCAAAGGCCCAAAACACCGACTTGAATGTTTCCTCACCAACCCCAGTGGTAACTTTATCCCAATGGTGCCCAGATTTGAAACCTTAGTGCTGATAAAAGAGCAGGCAACTTCTCATCTGCTTCTGCAAACCCTCCGTATAACCGCTCAATAGCTTTATGCTTTACACACCATGCCTTGCTATATGAAATTTGATAATTGAATCAAAGTTTAACAATCTCGCATATTGCCTTTGGGGTTATTCTAGTTTGGGCATTCACAACTTGCAAGATCAAACCCGAAACTAGATTTGAATCCACTTTTGAGTGGTCTTGATTAATTGATGGATTAACACATGTATGTGGTCCATCTATCATCTTCACAATAAAGTATGTTTGCCCTTTTGGAACAACCGCACGAAATCTCCAAGCACAACCGGCACTGCTAAATCTCCCAAGTGATGGATTTAGTGCCCTCTCCGCTTTTGTATATAACTTTGGTGCCATTTTACATTTGACGTTGTACACGGTGGTCGATGATTTCACTATTATGAATTCGCGGTGTTGATTTATTGAAAATGTTTTGACCGCATATTGGACATCTTCTTTTTTTTCAAACATTTGCCCAGTGTATAAAGCATCTTCGCTAGCATCAGGAATTGAAGGGCCTTCAGGTTGATGGACAACCGCATTATTAACACATTCAACCGATTCAGACTCAACTGAATGTGCAATAAACCCTTATTGAGAAGATGAGTGTCTACGACCTTCATTGGACTGGATGTTGTTTTCACAATTGATTTGTGTCTCACCACAAACATTAGCTACATTAGCTTCTTCATCTTCTTCACCCGTCTCATCTTCATCACATTCTTCTTCCTCATCTACATCTAATAAATCGTTGTTCATACCTGCACAACTGAATTCATTACCTATATTTTCATTGTTTACTGCATCGCATATGAATTAAGAAGGACTAGACAACTCGTCTTCCGTGTTATTTGGTACAGTTGGGATTGAGAATGTATCTTCGATGTTCCTCAAATCTTCACGGGTATTCGTCAACCCAACGGCGATGTTCCTCGATTCTTGAGTCGGGACTTCACCTGATATGATTGGAGTAGGAAGAATATTACACTAACGAATTGGCCTCAGAATTTTCTCAAGGTACAGCTCAACAACTGTCCAATTAGAATTTTTATTTAGCGACCGTCCAATCACTACAGCAAGAGCATTATCGATTATGGGAACGGCCATAAAATATTGTCCTTCACCTTTTGACGCAGAGTGTGACATTGGATTTTAATCATCCATTCAACTTGATCCCAGCTAGTAATTTCATATATCTTATTCGCTAGTTCATGTTTTCTAATGTTACGATCAACCCAAATCACTTCTGGATCAGCACCTCTATAATTGTATCCCACTTTCGAGTCACGATAACTTTCTCCCCCGTAATAATACCAAACATAAATTTTGTATTACATACCTATGCGTAGATAAATAAATTAATTTTTATGACAATCATCAATCCACACTCAATTGGACATTTCGTAGAACACTAAGTGGGCATCTGAAATGTCACCGCAACCAACATAGTAAACACATAATTTTTAACTATATGTAACTAATTTGATAAATCTCAAACCTAACCGTTCAATTTGAAGCAATAGAAACATAAATTATGTTTCAGATTTTACAATTTCAAAGAATATAAACAAATTTTGAACATTAGAAATAATACCTTTATGGAGATGATATTCTTGATTCTGAGAATGTGAGTAAAGAATGAACGTGCTTCGGAATCTATGAAAACATTCACCACACCTCTATGAATGCCAGGAAGAAGGAAGCTAGGGTTTTGGGTTTATGCGGAGAATTGGTAGAGAGATTGAAATAGAGAGAAATGAGAGAAGAGTTGAATTGAGTCGGGTAAGGAAAGTGGGGACCTAGTATACTCGCTATTCCCAACAACGAGTTTGATATATTTGTCCTCGCTGTTAAGAATAGCAAGCTATTCTATAGAGTTCATTTGGAAATTTTACCAAGTCCAACAGAGAGTTTTCACTCTCTCGGAAATGGGAAAAACTTCACAGCCGCCGTTCCCAACAGTGCATGTTGCTATAAGATCATCGCTATTGGGAACGGCGAGTTAATTTGAAATTTTTTAACTAAACTCGCTGTTGGGAACAGCGAGTATCTAATAAAATTAGAACTATGGAGTTTTTTCCTAAAATTCACCAAGTCCAAGAGTGTTTCACTCTGCGAAATTTTCTACATCCTCGTTGTTTCCAATAGCGAGTTTAGTAAAAAAAAACCTCGCTGTTGGGAACAGCGAGTTAATTTGATTTTTTTTAACTAAACTCGTCGTTGGGAACAGCATATTTTTCAAAAAAAATAGCATTAAATGCGCCGTGTCTTAATGGCGAGCATGAAACAACTAAACTCGTCATTGGGAATGGCGAGTTTAGTTGTTGAGTCCATGAGCACAAATGGTTTGGCAACTTTCCTCTTTTTGCAAATATTTTCAAAAAATGGCATAAAAAAAATTCCACATCCTTCAGAAAAATATTATAGAATAGGAAATTAGGATTTTTATTTGAAACTAGCCCTTATTTGCAAATAGTTTGGATACTGGATCATTTGGGCAAATAGTTTGTAAATTAAGCCTATAAACCTAATTAACTCCCAAAACTAAGACTACTCAAAACATATTACCAGAAACTGGAACCCCGGCCTTCCCATCATAAAAAGTCTTCACCCTAACAACATCAATGGTCGTTACACCAAACAGATTCTTGTCATCATATGTCCCGAACTTCTTGAACACCTCTGCCGCAATCGGCACTGTCCAGTTCACCAGATTACCAATCATGTTCACAATCGCATTCGGACGGTACTTCGTGTTAGGATAAATCGGAGAGATGAAAACAATACTGAATATTGAATTGAGAAATAACTGAGTACAATATCTCCTATATATAGGAGGAACCAAATACAAAACTAGCCAACTACCCAATGTGGGACTATAATATCTAACACCCCCTCTCAAACTCACGATGGGTCAAACAATGTGAGTTTGCCTACTAAGTATCGGAATCTCTGAACAATATGGGATTTGGTGAAGAAATCTGCAGTCTGCTGGGAAGAGGTAACAGAATGAAGAGAAATGGTCCCTGAACTCAAAGCGCTCGTGAACATAATGACAATCAATCTCTATATGCTTCGTTCGCTCATGAAAGACCTGGTTGCTTGCAATGTGCAATGCATTCCGTTTATCACAATAAAGTGGAGTAGCTCCTGTAAGAGTGACACTTATATCTGATAACAGTCAACGAACATAAACAATCTCTCTAGTAGTAGCTGTCATTGCTCTGTACTCAGCCTCGGTAGAAGAACATGCAACAACTACCTGTTTCTTGCTTCGCCATGAGATCAGCGAATCACCAAGAAATAGACAGAAACCTGTGGTAGACCTTCTGGTAGTCAGATCACCTGCCCAATCTGAATCAGAATATGCACTGAGCTCTAGTTTAGATATAGAAGACATGAATAATGAGCGAGTGATAGTGCCCCAAAGATATCTGAGGATCCGAAGAAGAGCACCGTAGTGAACTGATGTAAGAGCGAAAACAAACTGACTAACAATACTAACTGCATGAGCAATGTCGGGTCTGGTTATGTATAAGTAGACAAGCTGTCCGACAATCTGCCTGTATCTAGTGGGATCAGGAAGGAGCTCACCATCTGTGGGACGAAGCTTCACATGAAGCTCTAAGGGTGTATCGGCTGATCAACTATCAGAGAGACATGCAGCAGAAATAATATCTGATGTGTATTTCTGCTGAGAAATGAGTATCCCTTGAGATCTATGAGCAATCTCTAAACCCAGAAAGTAATGTAGCTTACCAAGGCCTTTCAAATGAAACTACTGGTGAAGGTATTTCTAGGTGGATGCAATGCCGGCGGAGTCATCCCCAGAGGAGAGTAGAAGAGCACGAGCCGTCTCAAGAATGTGACGATGCTTGCGTTCAGCTACACCATTCTACTCATGAGTGTGGGGGCATGATTGCTGAAAAAGAGTGTCATGGGACTGAAGAATCGATCGCATGGTAGTAGAGGTGTACTCACGAGCACCATCTGAGCGAAAAGTTTTGATACGAACCCCAAACTGGGTGTGAACCATGGTCGTAAAGAATCAGTAAATATCAGGTATCTCAGAACATTGGCGCATAAGAAATACTCGTGTGTGTCTAGTGAAATCATCGATGAAACTAACATAATTGAGATAACCTTTTTTAGAAGGTGTGGGAGATGGACCCCATATGTTAGAGTGAATAAGTTGAAAAGCATGAGTAGAATGAGAAGTGATTTTATTGTTAAAAGGGAGGGCTAAGTATTTTGCCAACTTACAACCCTGAGAAACAAATAATGAAGTAAAATTAAAATGACCAAGAGCACCACTACGAACCAAATCTTTCAAATGAGACGTACTAATGTGACCTAAGCGTCTGTGCCACAAACCGGCATCAGAACTGACAACACCAGCAAAACTAGAAGTGGAATCATGAGCATGAAGAAAATCTGGATGATATAGACATCCATGTCTGCTAGCGCGTCCAATCATATGACCACTCTGAGGATCTTGTATGGTACAGTCCAAAGAAGTAAAGGTAACGGTAAGGCCACTATCACATAAAGCACTAATAGAAATAAGGTTCGTAGATAAACGAGGGACATAAAGGATGAAAGGTAAAGTGAGAGTTGGAGTGTTAATAGATCCAGAGTGTGTAGTGAGAAGTAGTGAACCATCGCCAGTGTAAAGTGACGGTGAATGAGAGGTAAGTGGAGTGCAAGTGGTAAGTAGTGTACAATTGCTAGTGAGATGATGTGAAGCACCAGAATCTAAAAGTCAGGAAGAAGACATACTAGGAGTGACAGAGAAAGTAGGGACAGATGAACTAGCACTGATAGACTGATCTGAGTTCTGAAGATCCAGCTGAGCTAGACGGTGTTATGGAATATCATAGGGAGCAGAAGAAGGCATGGCTGGAGTGACGACCATCGCACCAGGTGTGCGGAGATGAGGTAAACCCTGTTGCTATCTGTGCTGTTGTGCCTGAACAAGAAGCTGAGGATGAAGAATAAAGCAGTTACTATGAGTATGACCATCCTGCTGACAGTGTGTGCAATGGGAACGACGATCAAGAACACTGCGATGGGCAGAAGGAGTAGACGTAGAGCTGGGACGAGGCTTGCGTGAGAAGGATGGACGATGAGCAACGGCAAGGACACTTTCATTGGTAGAGTATAAGTGAGAAGTAAGAGTTGGGAGAGCACGTAATCGGGTTTCTTCAGCAACAAGCTCAGCAATAGCAGCTTCAAGCTGAGGGACCGGATCTCGATAGATCAATTGACTGCATAAAGACTAGTATTCTGGTCGAAGACCCATCATGAAGAACATAAATTGACGACGTTCACGAGTGACATGCACCTCACTGTTCTCTAGTTGCTGTAATTCGTGCCAGATATTGCGCATGGCTGTGTAATATTCCTGAATACTGCGATCACCCTGCCAATCAAGAACGGACTAAACAAGGAGCTGATACTCACGAGCCCCACTATTCTGAACATACTGAGTAACCAAGTGTTTCCAAAGAGCCTTGGCAGGACGAACTCGAAGAAGACCAGCACGAAGACTATGGTCGACAGAGGAGATGAGGAAGGAAATAACTCGACAGTCATGATCATCCCAAGTGGTTTGAGATGTGTGAATCAGTTGCTTATCGGCAGCGGAAGCGGTAGTATCGGGATCTTTGGGGCGAACAGTGGAACCATCAATGTGACCCCAAAAAGAATGGCCGAGAAGAGTGGCCTCAACAGAAGCAGACCAATCAGTCCAATCCTTAGCAGAGGAAAGAAGGAAATCAGTGGAGACTGGAAGGTACTGACGAAATTAAGGCTGAATGAGAGATTCAAGTACTTGCAAAAAGATTTTTTTTTTCTATATACGGTTACAGAAGTAGGGTTTCGGGTGGTAACAGGTAATGGATTTCGGGTAGGGTTACAGAAGTTAGGGTTTCGGGTAGGGTTACAGAAGTTAGGGTTTCGGGTAGGGTTTCGGGTTATAACAGGGCATATAAAATTCGGGTAATGGCATATGTTGGAAGGCGACTGGGTCTGGAGTTCGATAATGGCTTCGGTCGATTTTGAAGTTGGAGATGGCGGTGAGATCTGATGACGAAGTTGAAGTTCAGATCTGGAGTTGGAGATCTGATCTGGAGTTGAAGTTCGGATCTAATGACGAAGTTGAAGTTCAGATCTGATGGCAGGGGGATTTTGAAGTTCGAATCTGGAGTTGGAGATGGCGGCGGTATCTGATGACGAATTTGAAGATGGCTTCGGTCGATTTTGAAGATGGCTTCGGTCGTTGAGAAGTTGAAGATGGCTTCGGTCGGTGAGAAGGTGAAGATCAAAATCGGCGATCTGACGAGGACGATCTGACGAGTTGTAGATGGCGTCGGTAATTTTGGGGTTTGCCGAAGAAAATGACTTGACTTCGGTGAATTGGGTTTGCCGAAGAAGATGACTTCGGTGATTTTTTTTTGGATTTTGGGAAGAAATTTGTATAACTTTCGCTGTTGGAATTTGAGGATTTTTGGATGGAAAAATTTTAAGAGAAGAAAATTTGAGTAATTGACTCTAATACCATGTTAGGATAAATCAGAGAGATGAAAATAATACTGAATATTGAATTGAGAAATAACTGAGGATAGTATCTCCTATATATAGGAGGAACCAAATACAAAACTAGCCAACCACCACATTAATATCTAACACTTCGCAATCGCTGTACACAGAGACTTTGCAATCCCAGCATTAATGTTGAACATGTCGTCCCTCGTCATCCCTGGCTTCCTCGGCACGCCAGTAAGGATGGTCACTCACCACGTCCGATCCCTCTAGACTTGGCCTAGCTACTCCTCAGACGCATATCCAACAACCTGAAATAATGAAATAAAATTAAAAAAAACAAGAAATCAAGAAATCAAGAAATGATGGGTCGGTGAGATGGTTTCGGATTTGGACCTGAACGGGAGTGTTGATGTGGCTGACGTCAACGGTGACGTCGGGGTGTTTTGTCATGCAACATCATATCATGATTATGTGACCACGTATTCTTCCTTTGCAAGTGTCGAAAATATACCTCAAGTATTTCTTTCAATTTTGAATCTTTTATTTTTGGTTATTTTCTTTTAGATTTATATCTTTCTATATTTGAAATATTTGGTACAATCTTTTTTATCTTCAGTTATTTGTTAGTGATTTATTCCCAATTTAATTGGGAGAATATATTTTACTTGGGGGCTAACAATAATTGGGCACAAAATCAAAGACTACAAACCCTAACAAATATTTGAATGTTACTACTCTATAAATATATGAGAATACATTAGATGTAGGTGTTCTCAGTAGAAAAGAAAGAAACTAGCTACCTAATTGAGAGACCATTGTAATCAGAGAGATAAAGAGAGAGACTAGGAGGCATATATTTATAATTCTCTTATTATCTAACTAATATTGGTTTCGACTTTTTTTTTATATACTTTTCTGCTTGTTACAATTCCAACTTGTTTTGCCAAAATTTTCGAAGAAGATCGAGCTGTTGGGTCTCTATCAAATTTCACGATTTTGACCTAACAGCAAGCTCATACTTTTTACTCTTTGGAGTTGTTGAACTGGAGATACATCTTATACATCTGATACAATCACGAAAGACTTCAAGCAACCATAACAATAATTACGGACACTATGACCAATAGATAGCTTCAGTGATATGATGGTTTTTAGGCCTCACAAAAAAGATGTTTTGTTGGGTTAATGTCTTGCTTACTTAAGTTCGATGTGAAGAGTAGGCAATGAAGAGAGAATAGGTCGAAGCATCATTGGAAGTGAGAAGGAGCAGCAGTAGTAACAACAGCAGGTGATAGTAGAGCAGCAGCATGCAAGAGCAGTCAATTGCCATATGGGCAGTCGACCCTCATTTCTCTTTGGAATGGACTTGGGTTCATTGCAGTTGACTACCACTTTTGGCAGTCGACCACCGACGACGGCTCGCAGCTTATTGGGATGATTCTTGGGGAAACTTTTTGGGCCCAACTTCTCCTTTAAGTTAAATCATACGACTCCAATTGTGTACCTTTTTCTCATGATATATCGGACGGTTATTTCATCAAAACTATAACCTAAGATTTCTCTAGATCTCTATAGATTATTGTATTGGCCTCCTATGATAGGCAAGAGATGATACTTTATTTAAGAGTTTTCCATTGTAAATAGCAGATTATCTTCTAGTGATGCTTGAAAGATAGATATGTTCTTGGTGAGAGAGTTGGTAACTCTTCTAATCTTCTCCAGTTGAATAATATTTCCATTATTTATCCCCAGATTAAGTTCGCCCGAACCGGGACAAACATTGTATGCTTTGTGTGCTTTGTGTGCTTTGTTTGATCTACTTGTTTTACTATTCATTAGATCGGTTGTCGCTAAACTTAGCGAAATTCCTAACATGTTTTCCTTGTAGTGATGATATTTCCTTTCAAAGGGTGCGGTTTTCAACATACTCTTTGCAACACCTTTTGTTGATTGTATAGGGTTGGATGTTGTCTTTTTTTTCTTTGTGATGTTCTATAACACGAATAAAGATGCATAGCTTCAACTAAACTAAACATGAAAACAGAAATGTTCCGAGAACGGATAGTCTCATTAAGTACAATATGTCTGCCATCATTCTCGAGTGAAGAAAGAGAAACATTCATGAAGATCTATCACGGATAAATAAACATTTTACGACTAAGAAGAAGAACCTAAATGAGTCAATGTTCTGAACAAGAGTTTCAGACATTAGAAAAAAGGGTCTTTCTGTCCAAGATGAGATGCAACTATTAAATAAGGACTCTTTCATTGTCTAGAACAGGATTTCATAGCGATAATCTCGAATGTGGTAACTCTGCCACTGCCTATCCCAAGCAAGGAATCTTGCCACAAACCGGATTAGGAGTAGGGTTGTGTTAGGTAGTTGACAAGCAGCATAAAACTTTGTCAAATCCTATGAACTTAAATCCTAAAATTATACGCGCAAAGTCGATAAGGGATTCCATTAATAATCGGTCGTTTTGATTCTTCGGAACAACTCGATGAATTTAGTAGATCCTTTGAGGAGGCCACCAATGACCATAGATCGAACCTATCTGATTTTTACAGTGTGATGGTTAGCTGTTCACGGACTAGCTGTACCTACCGTTTCTTTTTTGGGGTCAAGCATTCCCTGAAAACGATGCATTGTGCCTACCTCCTGATGCTTCGAAAAATGTGCATGGGGTCCGCACTGGTGCCCAGGCACGGTGAAAAAGGGGCAAGAGTTCATGCACCAATTTGGGCGCTTACGGGTAAAGAAGCTAGTTCAGGATAATAGGCTTAGGTTAGCGATTTGGAATATAGAAATATTGACAGAAAAAGGCATAGAACTAGTAGATACCATAATTAGAATGAATATGTATATAGCTTGTTTACAAGAAACAAAGTGGGTAGGAGAGAAAGCTAAAGAGATAGATGGTTTTAAATTATATATCGGTAAATTATAAATATAAATGGAATAGGAAGTTTAGTAGCTAAGACAAAGGAGATGTATTAAGTGTTAATAGGAAATGAGATAAAATAATACAAATTTAGCTTGTACTAGGGAAAAACATAAATAATATCATTAGTGCTTATGAACCCCAGGTAGGATTATATGCACAAGCTAAAAATAAATATGAGGAAGATATGGATGAGATAATTCAAGGAGTACCCTCGGGTGAGAAATTATTTATAGGAAGAGATTTCATTGGACATGTAAGAGAATATAACATGGAATATAAGAGGGTGCATGGAGGACATGGATTTGCACATAAGAACGATGGTGGAAAGGTGGTGGAGAGGCTCTATTAGATTTTTGCGCTTCGTATGATCTTATACTTATAAATACTTATTTTAGAAAGATGGATGAACATTTGATAACCTTTAAAGTGGAAAAAATATGAGACAAATTGATTTTTTACATTACTAGAAATGTGGATCACTTGACATTTAAAGATTATAAAGTTATACAGGGAGAGTGTTTAACCTCACAATATAAATTATGGTGTTGGATGTTAAGATTAGAGAACACATGTGCGAGGATTGAGACTACGAACCCCAAGAATTAGGTGGTGGAACTTGAAATAAGAGAAACTAGATGTTTTAGAGATGAAGTCTTAAAGGAGCAACATGTTGGGAAGGAAAGACAAATATGATATGAACAAAAATGGCCATGTGCATAAGAGAAATCTCAAAGAAGATACTTGGAGAATCTAAAGGTAGAGCGCTTCAAACTAAAGAAACATTGTGGTGGCAAGAAAAAGTCTTAAATATTGTGAGAGAAAAAAGTGCAACCTTCAAAATATGGCAAAAATAGTAGAAATGAACAGGATTTTGAGAGATTTAAGATCGTTAGAAGAAGAAAAAAAAAATAAGAAAACGGTAAGAGATATAAAAGGAAAAACTATCATGATTTATACATAAAATTAGGAACAAAAAGAATAAGAACATAACATTTATAAGCTTGCTAAATAAATGGATAGGAATAATTAGGTGTATTAAGAGTGAGGATTTAAGAGTCATAGTATAAGATGAAAAAATTAAGGAAAGATGCCGTAATTACTTTGAGAAGTTATTAAATGAAAATGTTGTTGGCAACTTAAATATAAAGGACTCGAGGGAGAGTCGAGAGTATATGCTCTTTCCGTAGAATTAGGAACTCAGATCTTCGAAATGCTCTAAGAATGATGAAAATGGGAAAAGTTTTATGACCAGATGGTATACCCATTGAAATTTGGAAAGTGTCTTGGGGATGTAGGAGTGGATTGGCTAACAAGATTATTTAATGGGATTTTGAGAACCAAAAAATTGCCCGATGAATAGAGGAAGAGTATTTTAGTACCTATATATAAAAATAAACGAGATATACAAAGTTGCTTCAACTACCGGGGAATTAAATTAATGAGGCATACGATGAAACTTTTGGCGAGGGTGATCGAACATAGACTAAGAATAGAAACTATAGTGTCTGAGAATCGGTTTGGAGTTATATCTAGGAGGTCAACAATAGAAGTAATTTATGTACTGAAGAGACTTATGAAAAAATATAGAGATGATAAAAAGATATACATATGGTGTTTATAGATATAGAAAAAGCATATGATAAAGTCCCTAAAGACATAGTATGGTGGACATTAAATAATAAGAGAGTAAATGTTCAGTATATTGAAGTGATTAAGGATATGTATGAAGGGGCAATGACCACAATTAGAATAACCATAGGAGATACCAGTGAATTTTCTATTACTGTAGGTTTACACCATGGTTCGGCTTTAAGCTCCTACCTCTTTGCTTTGGTTATGGATGAATTGTAGCGAGAAATACAAGATGAGGTGCCGTAGTGTATGCTTTTTGCCGATGACGTTTTCTTAGTGGACGAGACTAGAGCAGTAATCAATACTAAATTAGAATTGTGGATATATACATTGGAAGCTAAAGGCCTTAGAATAAGCAGAACTAAAATATAATATATGGAGTGTAATTTTCGTGATATTCGGAATACAAATGAGAAAATTGTAAAGCTTGATGGTCACGTTTGATGGTCAAGAGATACCTAAGAGAGACCATTTCTGATATTTATGCTCGATTATACAAAGAGATGAGAAGATTTGTGAAGATATTATATATAGGATCCAAGCAGGGTGGCTTAAGTAATGAAGCGCTAGTGGTATTTTATGTAACAAACGTATACCTTTAAAGTTGAAGGAAAAAATTACAGGACAGCTGTTAGACCAGTAATGATGTATGGGAGCACAGTGTTGGGCAACAAAAAAATAACATATCCAAAAAATGAGTGTACGGAGATGAGGATGCTAAGATGGATGTGTGATAAACCAGTAATGATAGAATTAGAAATGAGCATATACGAAACATGGTAAAGGTAGCTCATATCCAAGATTAATTAAGAGAGAATAGCCTCAAGTAGTTGCACATGTCACACGTTGACCTAGTAGTGCGCCCATTAGAAAGAGTGATTTGGTAAGTATTGATGGTAGAGTTAAAGGTATGGAAATACCTAAACTTACTTGGGTAAAAACGGTGAGAAAATATATGATAGTTTATGGCCTTGCAGAAGATATTGTGTTAAATCGAGCTGAATGGAAAACCACGATTCATGTAGCTGACCTCAATTAGTTGAGAAAATGCTTTGTTGTTATGGTTAATCGCGAATGTGGTGGACTCTTGATTAACAAGGTTGTTAGTGGGGAAGAAAGGAAAAAAAAACTTACTAATTAAGGATTCTTTAAGACTATGTTTAATGTTTTTTTTTTTAAATTTTGTTTGCAGGTTTCAGAATCGTATAAATATTGTAACTGAGCACTTTTGTTCCTTTATTTGTTCTTTAACGAAGCTTTGATGACGTTCAACTAATATATTAAAGAAAAATTAATAATAAAATGAGCATTAAAATACAACACTAAGTAAAGATATTTATATAGGCTTGGCCAATAACCAATGCAGATGCGAAAGTAGGAAGGGAAATTTAAATGATGAAAAAGGCATGAGAATGACTCCATACCAAAACCCACCGGCCGAGAGATATATATAAAGGGATTTGATTACGACTTGAGATAGAGAACTGTGAAAAGGAAAGGGTTTTCGGTAATAATTGAGAGAGAGAGAGAGAGAGAGAGAGATAACAGAGGTGGAAGATCAAAGATGACAACAGGTGCAAGTGCAGCCGAGAAAGCCCAACAATGGCTCGAAGAAATAGCGGCCAAAACGCGAGGACGCGTTGTAACAAATGAAGAGATATGGAACAACAACACTGACATATTAGCATCTCTCTGTCTCTCTCCTCTTCACATCCACCATTGCTTCGGCGGTCGCATCCTCTGCTCCTTTCGTGTCCCTCCCCATCTTGCAGTCAGTGCAATCTCCCCTGGACTAATTTTATGATAATACATTTGGCTTGTTCAATTTGTTAGTTTTGAATATATATTTTTTCTTACAACAGAATGAGGAGGGGAATTTGCAAGCAGGGGCGATTGCGACGCTGATGGATAATGTGGGATGTGCAGCCATCATGACGGATGTCGGCCACCACAGAATCTCTGTCGAGTTTAATATTTCCTACTACTGTCCTGCGAAGATAGGTGTATGTATCTTACATGTTTTTATTATTATTATTATTCCTTTAAGAGCATTAATAATAGTGTATGATGATATATAATTTGAAATATATAGGAGGAGGTGGAGCTTGATGCGAGGGTGATTGGACACAAGGGGAAATTAACGGGGGTGATGATGGAGGTACGGATCAAGGGAAGTCGAAACATGGTGGCTTCAGGACGGCAGTGGATGGCCTCTTCAGCGCCTTTACCACTTCAAAAGCTTAAGCCATGGAGTAATCTTTAGAATTTAGAAACTTTTCATTTCATCTTTATAAAAGGAAAACAAATTTGTACTAGAAGTTAAGCCCTGATAAAGTTCAACTGTGATTGATTTACTGGTGAAAATGGTACGACATGACGTGTATTTGATCCATCCCTTTTGATTGGTATATTCTTCTTATGAAGCAGTAACGTCCATTGGTCCAATTAGGAACTGCTTAAATTTTTGACTTGTTTACTCCGTTTGATGTAGCAAGCAAAACACCATATATGCATCTATTTTCACCACCCATGTCTGTCATATGGACTATATACTTCCAGTTTTAAATTGCATTAGTGAAGGAACATTGATGCACAGATTTGCAGGTTCATAAAAACACATTGACAATCCCACTATGAAAAACTACAGAAACCAATAAGGAACAAGGGTAGGGGAACTGACAATTGAGATATTATTATTGAGAAGCTGAGAGACCAAAAAGATGATAACAGGATGCAGAGGAGACAAAAAGATGATAAAAAGATGATAACAAAGGATGATAACAGGCCTGGACATTTTTTAATTATTTTTTAATTATTTTTTAAAATTTGTTTGTTCTGATTAATATTTATCTATGACAAGATGCAGGGGGAATTGGCATGCAGGGGGCGATCACAACTCTGATGGATATTTTGGGATGCTCTGCAGTAATGACAGATGTCGTCTACTTCAAACGCTCTGTCGATTATAACATTTCATACATCTCTCCTGATCAGGCCAATGTATGTATTTGAGAAGCTTTTTTTATATCATGGAGTTTTACTGTTTTTATTGATTGATACGAAATGTGTAGGAGGTGGTGGAGCTTGATGTTAGGGTGATTCAGCACAAAGCGGAGTTAACAAGGGAAAGATGGTGATTTCGGGGAGAGTGGATGTACGAGGCTAAAGCGAAGAGAATCTGTAGCAACCCTCAAATTAATTCATAGGAGAAATGAAAATGTTATACGAATTGGCTGTAATTTATTGTCTATTGATTTTGAAGTGATACGGTAGCCAAAAACAAAAAAAAAAAAAAAATACTTTCCTTTTTAGAAGTTGAAGGAGAAATGAAAATGTTATGACCACTTTGTTTAATTAATAAGAAAGTTCACAAAATAATCTCGTAGAACCGCAAAATTGTGGACAAACTACAAACAGAAAATAAAATATTAAACCTTCAACTACATAGGAGGGAGGGACAAGTGGTCTACACATTAAGAAAAAACAACATAACGAATACAATGATATGAAAGGGGAAAAAAATATATAAGGATAGGCTCCCTCCAACAAGGCCCTGGAGGGTGGGAGGAAGATGTGCCCCTCAATCCAGCTTAGGACCGATCACAATCTCCTCGTCATCGTACTTGTCCACCTAGAAATCCTGGCTATCCTGCCCCTAGCACCCGGCGCCACTGTTGTAGCCCAAAAAGAAATCGGATGCATAATAAGAGTTAAATTATCAGAAATACTATTATGAGTCCCACGAAAGTAAAAGTAATTTTTGTCTAGCCATAAAATCCAGGTCATAGCTGCGACATCAATATATCATGCTTCTTTGGATGCTCTCTTCCTAGGTAAGCTCCAATCTCAATGGATGTAAAAAAAAGCTTATCATCATGCTAGACAGAACACTCCGGTAAATTTGGAAGGTGTGTCGAAGGCTAACAGTATGCAGATAATTGGTTGACTGGATATTGGGGTGTATCTCGTCTGTCAATAACTGAAGTATCCACGCTTGCCTCGTACAAATGGGCGCCATCACAACATTCCGATAAAGTACTCAGAGAAGGTTATCTACGAAGGTAAAGAGGCTGATCCACTGTATGATTTGGTCAATGGGCACAATTTGAATCACTCCAGGTTGTTATTGCGGTTACATTCGCTGCTATCATCTTGTAAAGATCTGGGAATAAAGATGACAACAAATGAGTAAGACATGCACTTGGACTTGGACGACGGTGTTGGGTGCAACAAAAGAAGGCTCACTGCCAGATAGGTGACAGGAATGGTAGCTAGTCTGCAGGCATGATGCATGGATCAATATTTAACCACTTGAATCATTTTTCTCCATTGATAAGTATGTTTTTGTTTCTCAGAAAAATGGTGTATCGAACATACTAGCTGTGATGAAAATTAGGATGGCTCGCACTTTGCAGCAGAAGATATTTACAAATATGTAGCCAATGACAAAGACAAAGATATTGTTAAGAAAGACTGAAAGAAACAGCTTTTCCCAAACCAAATGAAACATTTGATTTGATTCATGTAACAAGAGAAAGATGATTTCCCATATAACGCCAAACTTTCACACAAGATGGTAGGTGAATGTGATCAAATATTTCATATATAGAACGAGAATGAAAATCATGCTGCAAGCCTGTAACTGTAAAACACTGAAGAATAGTCTTCCTATAGGCTGATCAAGTTTTACATTGTAAATATTAGCTGTAATGAACCCAGTCATCTAACTCTGATTCTAGCTCATACACGTTATCGGTAACATGAAAATGAATTCCTTCTGTTAAAATAGATGCACATCAATGTCGAATACTTTTAAGAGTATAGACGAGTTCAGATGCTAACAATAAAAACGTTCCAGGTAATAACATCACGGATTGACAAACTTGGGGATCAGACAGCACAAACACATTATTTTAAATAAACCACTTCTCCATATTAGAACCAGTTAGGCAGTGTCTACCACTGTTTGGATTTTATGAACTCTAGCTCACAGCATAAATGAGATGATAAAGAAACATGTTTGCAGATCACAGAAACAACTCAGCGAGAGAAAGAGAAAGGCCAACAGAATCAACATTTTTTTTCCTGTTGCTCCTTCCAGAAACCAACAGAATCAACATTCAGATACAACTGTTCACGCTCAAGCAAACACTGCCTTACCTATTTCCCTTCAGATATCCAGGACCTTCCATAGTAATATTTGACAACTACAAAGATCTGTACACAACTTCGTAGAACTACGAAGGAAAGAAGAACAAGAAAAAAGCAGCAGCACCTATACTTTCCATCCAAGAAAATGCAAATTTAATTTATGGTAACCCAATGATGAGATTCACAAGGCAACTTACAAATTGTCAGAAAACAGTCAGATTCGAGTGTTCCTTCGAATTGTTACCGTGCAACCAAGCTTTTAACCAGATCTGGAAATATCCTGCAATACCCACACACAAACAGCCACAATCCGAACTAAAAGACCTGGTCAGTTACGATACATTGTAGCTATTATACATCAGACTAGAACACAACAAATACCTTCCATCTATATAGATCTAAAATGAATTACCTTTCCTACATTACATACAACATTTGCACATACGATAAGTAAAACAGATAAAGGATTACTCCACCACGTTCTGCCACCTCAATGGCATTGTAGGCAGGTGTAGAAGCAAAGTTAATAGTCATAGCCCCCTCCTATGTTGGAAAAGACATCATAGCAAATACATTAAAATGATTGGTCCCAAAGGCTAAAACAGGTCTGCTACTTTAACTGCCTCTAATCCCCAACATGTCAAAGACCATCATGCATCCAAACTGTCATCTTTGATACAATATCTGCAATTACATGCATGAAGATTTCTTGTTAAGTGTTGAATGTATTACATGTGGTATAACAAAAAAGGATATAAAGATGTATGCATGGGCATATGCACACATGTGATTTATATAATTATACTACATAAATGGAAAGCTCTCGTGCATAGAGCAATAACAAAAAGACACTGCAGCAATATAATCTCCACTATTATAACTAAACAGCCAGAGTTGAGTGTGGACACTGGACCAACCCACTTAAACCAATCTCAACCACACATTTTTAAGTTAGAGTTATATGAACCACCACACCACACAATTTAAAATTTAAGTTATACGAACCATCCACACCACCCAATTAAATTTCAACTACACATTTTATATCTACATCAATTTAATTTTAAAGATTGGAAGAAAAAAAACTCGCATGCATCGCACATGCTTTAAAACTGGCCAATATAACTACTGAAATCTTAACAATAAAGTTCCTGGTTTCAGCATCACATAACAAACGTAAACAAGACTGCGGGACTGTCTTTTTACTCTTCTGTGATTCTGAATGATACTAAATGTAAAAAATGGATTAACCTTGAGAAACTATAATTCTTACATAAATACATTTCCTAATATGAGGTTTCAAGTACTGCAATCTTATTGCAGAATACAATACTATATATAGATACATTATTTAACTACTCGGGCGCTGCAGTTGGTTAAAACAACAATCTTTTGTTGTTGGAAAGCTTCCATCTAATTCTAATCGGACTCGATAAATGATTACTGCAGGATATCATTGAAAAGAAAGTCACCATTCATGCCAAGCCAATAAAATGATACTTCCTCCTTGAAAGGATATTCTTTAACAAACCAGAAAACGACGAGCGGGCGAATTTGGAGTTCTCAAGGGTAATAAAATCATTTGGGATTCTCAACGGCAATAGAATCATTATAAATCATACAAATGATCCCCTTCCATGTACCGTGACCAAGATAAGGTTCAGCCAGACACAAGCTATACCATTGTTTAGGTGACTTAAGTAGTTGTATGAAATTTACAGTACTTCACTTCAGTTGGTTGAATTAAACACACATAACCAGAGTAAGCTATGAGTCCAACTCTAGGAATAACACGATTCATTTCATTCAAAATCCCCAATTCCTTAGAAAGTTAGTGTGATAGGACCCTAGCAATAGACCAAAACTCCGAAGTTGTGGTAAGTACGAGGGTATAAATATTTATATTCTAACACGCACCCGCAGGTTGAGGATCATCTTTGTGGGCCAAGACCTCGACTGTTCGTAGCATATTTTTTTAAAATTTAATCTGCATTTTTTAGCACAGATGGAAGGATTTGAATCTAGGTTGCTCCATGTGAAAGGGCCCTACCGATAAACCAAAACTCCGAAGTTATGGTAAGGATGAGGGTTTAAATATTTATATTCTAACAGTTACATCCTTTGATTCTAAACTAAAAGTAGTTTAGTGTCCGTCCTAACTGAAAATTTGAAAAGTGAACCTGAAACACACTGAGCCAGGCGACATACCTAAATGAGGTTTTTTTCTCTTTTTTAATATAACCAAAAAAATAACATAAGTAGTAGCTAAATCTGTTGAAGTTTACACATTTCAAATCAGGAGCCCATTGTTCTTCTATTCAGGAAATAATAAACAATTTTAATGCAACCTTAAATGTGAACTTCTTTGGCCTGTATATGCAGAAGCAAAACCTTGCATCATCAACAACTCTTAAGAGGAAAAAAATTCTGGTCAAACCTTCTAACCTATATGATATAATGCAGATGCAAATCAAGCATTAAGTGTAGCTCCTAAAATTTATTGTAATATTATCTAATTCATATTAATTCAATATTGTAATATTATCTAATTCATATTAATTCAAATATTTAAATAAGGTTCATGTGCATTGCTCAGAAAGTGTCACCATTCATCAAAAAGTGCAGAAGATTGACGGTATCTTCCAAATCAAGAAAATCATAAACATGCCACAATATGTAACATGCAATCCAGAAACACAACGGTTTGGCCAGAAAAAAAGAATTGCCCAAAAAACCAATATTTTTCACTAAGCGATGTATTCGTGGGTTGGTGGGCATGAGCATGTGCGAGGCGCATCTTGTTTTGTCGCAGTTTGCTATTTCTAAAAAAAATAGTTTTACTAGTTCTCATGCAGTAATGCATTAGAGATAGTATTGCATCTTACTATACTTGTTCATAACAGTAATCAGAGAAGTACTTAAAGTGTGACATATATATATGTCATGTGCAACATAGATATCACAACTGATGCATTTATGCCTTGTTGAGAAAGGATACTCCAAACGCACATATCCTTATTATCATCTGCCAAAAAATTATGAAATTCTGTCATGTAGGCGATTATATAAATTGGTTATTATTACTAGAATTAGGATGTTTGTATTTGTAATATATAATTTGTAGATGTCATCAAAATCACATTAAGGATATATATTTTCATCCAATACGTTAACCCGAATTATTTCTAATCTCTTGTCTAAACTTGCTCCTCTATTGGACTGTCCCCCTATTATTCGTCTTCTATCGCTATTTTTGGACCTTAAAGATCTTCCTTTCTTTTAAGAGTGTTCCAATTCCAATGCCTCAAGTTGGAATCCCTCTTTTTGATTGTGCGCTAAGCAATGTTCTTTTTCATTTCTATCTTGGTGACTTTAATAGAAAAGTGCTTTCCACCAATCACGCTAGGAACGGAGGAAGGAGAGCTCTTGTTACACAATCTGTAGGTCGAGGAACAATAAAACTTTTATGTATATATCACTGTTATCCGGTATTTGAAATGGAAAACTTACCTTCTGATACGATACCGATATAGTATCCTTTGATTCTAAACTTAAAAGGAGTTCAGTGTTTTAAATATCACCCGTTAGAGCCGTTATATCAGTTTGGACAGGCTAACATTACCGATACCGGTGTTCAAAACTTTACTGTTCCGGTATATCTACCTCGGGCACTATAAAAGAAAACACACCATAGACCTTTAGGTTAGGGTTCAAACTCAAACCCAATTGGACCCTAACCATAGCTAAAAGATATACAGCGGAAAAAAAAAAACCTTAAATTCTCTCATCGTTATTGCTTCGTCTCCCAAAAAATTTATCACACCATCAGTCCTCTTGTTTTATTTATCGCACACACAGAGACGATGTGGACCTAAGGGTCCTTTTTATTGAACATGTAAAGAACAGATTCGCTCTTAATCTCATATTATAATGGAGGGTATTGGGGGTTTAAAATTGTAAATTATAGCGAGATGAGAGAAACGAAAAACTGATTGTGCTGAAGATAGGACAAAGAACACGCCATATTCATTCAAATCTCTCGACTCTTTCTATACAAAGTTACAAATTTAATTTATGTCACTACTGATATGGCTAAAAATATGATTAAATCGGAGCCGTTCAAATTGGGCGCGGATCTTAAAGCTCTCAGGGGCAAACGGCAATTTCAACCTATAGACGGGTCCGAATTGGGGACTGGGTCTTTTCTTCAAAGCCCAATAGCCAAAAACGGATGTCTTACTGGGTATAGGTAGCAACCCGTTACAAACCAACCCAGATGGATAGAGAGCAATTCAAATTCGTGGTTATCTCTAAGAGACAGTTAAAACAGTCCATCTTATCACGAAACGTGTAAAACTCACTTCTTATCCATACACATCTGGAAGTAGAGATTTATCCTTATCTCGAAACTGATTCCTAAGGCGACTATAAATACCCCTCTCCCCCCATTATGATGAGGTAATCAATCTTTTTCTACCTAAAGCTCTTTCATAATCCTTCAGACTACTGACAAGAGCATCGGAGGGTTCGTGCTATGATCCATCCCGGTGTATTGAACTTTGTGCAGGTTCACGGCAGCAGCAAGAAACCAGTCAACACGCAAGTGAAGGTCAACAAGTTCGCTTATTTGTTTCCTCGAAGAATCCATAAATTCATTTGTTTGCTCCCACACCAGAAATCAGCAGCAACAACTACATCCTTTCTTTAATTAATTTTTTGTGTGTATATACAAAGAGAACAATAAATTATCATCATAGTAAATAATAGATTAAAATATTTTTTTTAAAATTAGCACGAGCAAATTGCTTATACGGAGTGAACAAAGAGACCTTTCAACTTGTCTTCAAATTTTCTTTTGAAAAATCCTTGTCTTCAAATTTTTAATAGGCTAAATTTTTTTTAAAAAAACCACTGAACTTTGGGCCATTTTAAAACAACCGCACCGAGTTTTTTTTTTAAAAAAACGCACAAAACTATAGTTTAAAAAAACGCACTTTAACGGAGTTACGTTTCCGTTAGGCTAAATTTAAAAAAAACCACTTTCATCTTTCATTTGTGTTTAAAAAACCAACTTTCATCTTTCATTTGTGTTTAAATAAACCCCACTGAACTAACCCTAACACCCTAACCCTAACCCTTACCCTTACCCTAACTCTGTCATTGTGTGTTTTTTTAACTATAATTTTGTGCGGTTTTTTAAATTTAAAAAAAACTTAGTGCGGTTTTTTTTTTAAATGGCCCAAAGTTCAGTGGGTTTTTTTTTAAATTTACCCTTTTTAATATGTAGGTTCTTTTTTTGTGTATTAGATTTAATGTAGGTGACTATATAAATTGGTTATTATTGCTTGCATTAAGATGTAGTTGTAATACATAATGTGTAAAGGTCGTCGAGAACACATTCAGTAAATACATTTGCATCCAATACTGTAACCCGAATTATTTCTAATACCACCGACATATCACCGATATCCGGTATCTGATATGAAAATTTGTCTTCCAATATGATACCGATATCTGATATTTAAAATGAAACAGAGAATTTTATGTAGTATGCAACAAAATGAAAGTGATCAAAAAATTCATATTAGCCTGCATATCATTAAAAAACCAAGATTCATATTTATGGGTGAGAAGTTTGGAATTAAGAAACAAACATGTCCCACAAATTAGCATGCCTAAAGCAGGATGTTGAGGTGCACGATGGAAACACGCACAAAGATAAGGGGTAGACCTAGACAGACTTCTATTTCAGCAATTAAAAAATATATCAAATAAGGTATTTGCTATTGTTATACTAGAGATGGCACAGTAAAACATAGTTGAACCAAAGATTTGGAGCAAACGCTTCAGCCAACCCCAAAGATCTAGAATGAAGACTTTGTTGTTGTTGTTCTTGTTGTTGTACTATCCTTCAGAAATCATTAAAAACTAGAAAACTAAACAAAGCACTGAACTATTTCGATTCAAGAGAACATCCTTGGGTACGGGATTTGCCATATATAAATTCTGAATTTTTGAATTCTTAGAGCATCCACTGTCGTTGGGTAAAAACTCAAAAATTAGAAATAGGTTTAGAAAAACGCACTGCAGTCGTTTGCTAAAAACTCAAAAATTAGAATAGAAACGCACAGTAGCTTGCTAAACTTAGCAAAGGCTTTAGACAATTGCTAAATATAGGAGACGGAATATGTTCATCCGTTTGACGAAAGGGACGGATGAAGATCATCCGTCTAGTTGAATAAACATTCAAAAAACCCGAGAGACGGATGAAGATCCTCCGTCTCTCATCGAAAACAAATTTTAAAAAAATCACTGAAAAAAACCCAAACGGATGATGTTCATCCATTTGGTGTTTTTTTAATGATTTTCTTGGACTTTTTTGATTTTTTTATGATTTTAAACAAATAATAATAATAATAATAATTTTTAAAAAAGTCAAAACCCCAAACGGATGATGTTCATCCGAGGTTTTTGACTTTTTTTGAATTTTTTTTTCGTTTAAAACCACCGAATACCCAAAAAAAAAATATACAAAGACGGATGATGTTCATCCATCGCTTCTATTTTTAAGATTTGGACGACTGCAGCGTGGTCCTTCTATTGCTATTTCTAAATGCTATATTTAGCAATGGCTTTAGAAAACGATAGTGGATGCTCTTACAAACGATGCTTAAATCTGTCACACTGAGGCGAATCAGTTAAAACGAAGAATACGTGACACAAGTCCCTTATCTATTTTTTGAATAGAGGATCAGAAGAAATCATCTAGACATAGCTCAAGTTCAACCAAATGCCCCACAAAAGTTTTCACAATATTGACTTTACCACCACTGGCACGTATCTAATCCTCACTTACTCAGGATTACATGAAAAGCAAAAAAAACAATTTTTTGCTCTCCAGAATGAGAAGTGAGAGTATCAGTTATGAACACAAGAAGTCTATATATTCCTCTGATAATATAAATTTTTAAACCAACTTAAGTTTAATATCTTTTTGTGACAAAAAAAGTGAGGTATGCTAATACACGGACATTAGATAATTGACATGCCCTTTTCACTCCTTCCCCACCCTTTCAATCTATCAGTCTATATTTTGTGTGGGATGAGATCTAAATTCAGCATACTTCAAACCAACGTTTGAGAACTTGATTTTGGTATCAGTTTCTTTCCTTTCCCCAAGTATTATGTTCGGCTAGTATCAGGAGTTTCACTAAGTTTTGGTTTTGGTTTCGAGGTTTCGGTTTACATACTCCTTTCATTCCAAGTATAAGTCATTTAAGCTCTTTTTTCAAAAATGTAAGTCGTTTACGCTTTCCAACATAATGTATTTGCACTCTTAATCTCTCTCTCATTAATTTTTTAACCAAACTATCTGTAGCGCCCCGAGTTCCACACACTGGGAGCTCGTGACACTTACCCAGAATCTTTACTTCAATGAGTACACAACACAGAAAATTACAGGAAATTAGAAACTTACATTGCACAAGAAAGCTATATAACTTGGATGCTTTTTGCAGCTCGAGTCCCCTGCTCCACGATCAGCGATCCTGCATTAGCAAACTGTGGGCACGTCAGTTGAATACAACTGACGCAACGCGGATGAAAACCGCAATCTCCAAAATCCTCAATAATCAATATTTGATGCAGAAGAAAAATATGAAAGTCAAACCACAAGTGTCGGTGTATGTCATGATCTAGATTCTAATGCACATCATGTTCTTAATCTAATACAAACTTGATTTGAAAACGTATGCATTCCATACTACATACTCCCCAAATCGAGTTCGTATTCTCCAGATAATAGGATTCAATCCCTCGCCATGCATCCTACTCTTGTACTCCTTCCTGTTTCTGACATTCATCTAGTGACTGGTAGAGTCTGCAACACATGCGGTCCATTTTCGCTCCTGCAGTCGAATCGTGGTCCTTCTCCACTCTAAACGGCAGTGATCACCCTGTTCGTTCAGATCATGATCCTTCTCCACTCCGACAGGATCGTGGTTCCTCTCCACTCCCGGTCAGGCCGTAATCATCAGCTCTGCCGGAATCATGGTCCTTCTCCAATCCTGCCCCTACCAAAGTTATCATGAACATAAGACGAATCGATAGGGCCACCCCTACTCTGCCCAGAGACTTAGAGTTACACTCTTGCTCCTTGTTCGTATTGATAACCCAGAACATATACGGAAACTTAAGAATTCATCTCCTAAGTTCCGACAGGACTTGTGACTTACGTCTGCATCCCGTTCTTATCACTAAATCCCAGAAATTAACAGTCGAGACAACGTCGCACGTGTCCCAGACGAGATGCCGCCGCACGTGTCTCCTTGACAGGTGAGTAGTACGCGCCCAACTAGTGTCTGTCCTTACCAATCATGAGTCACACTACTTAGGGCTAACACCTTTACTTTATTTAGGTCAAAACTCATCTGCTTAATTCCTTAATTAAACACCACTTAGTTTTTAGGTGAAATTATCAGTACTCAAGGTCTCATTGTTCACATTTACAATAAAATATCACAATAAAATATCACTAACTAGGTTCAAAGTGAATCCAACCTAGTTGAATCTCAACAAGTCTCATCTAGATTTAATTGGGTTTCAACTTAGCTTCCAATCATGCTAAGAGGTTGGCCCAACATGCACCACACTAGTGCACTCAATGTGCACAAAACATTACCATGTGTAAATATTCAAGTATGCACACCCGCATACACAAGCATACGGTATTCCATCAATCACCGTATTCATGCCTACAATCTCTCCTATGCAACCAATAGTTCTTTACTACAATCTACTTAACTTTATCATGAGTTTCTAATTAGCTAAGCATGCAACTACAACCACTAAGCATATTACTACGAGGTCAAGTCTACATTTCTATCTTTCTAACTTCTCACTATCATGGCATTCTAGCATTCTATTCTACTAATTCACTACCATACTAACATATTAACTTACTAACTTATTAATCATTTCAACTAAGCTTACTAACATTATTAGTAAAATGCTAGTAGCTTACTATCAATGTAAATTTACTAATCAAGATACTAACTTGCTAATAAAAAGGGACTTTAAACATCCAAGCATGAAAATTTAATTAGACAATTTACTCTACAACATCACAAAATTACATCTTTACACTTATACTATCATTCTTAACACAAAGAACAAATCTTTATTTATTCACTAGTATATTTATGCATATAAAATTCACACAAGTAAACACTCACTACAATTTCTAGCAAGCATTAATCATTCATTCCATATATGAAGAAAAGTAATAATAATAGCAACACAAGAGGTATGAAGAATACCCACTTTGATTGTTTGCAAGCTTGAAGTTGCTACTTATCCTCCTTGCACCTTTAGTCTTCTTGACTTCTTGCTCCAATCCAAAAGTAGTAGTAGAGTGGTATAGTAGTAGTAGGAGGAGTTGTAGGTAGTAGTGAAGTAGTTGTAGCTAAGTAGTAGGAATAATAGTAGTAGAAGTGGTAGTAGTAACAATAGTAGTAGTTGAAGAAGTAGTAGGTAGTAGTAGTTGTTGAAGAAGTAGTAGGTAGTAGTAGTTGTTGAAGAAGTAGTAAAGTAATGGTAAATATATAGAAAAAGAGGGATGGAAAGAAAATTGCTGGTGCTGGTTGCTGTCGGCAGTAAAGAGAAAGAGAGAGAGAGGTGTAGTAGTAGTAAGGTAGTAGTGAGTAGTAGTAGTAGTAATAGGAGTTAATACACATGTATATATAGAAAAAGGGGGACAAAAACTGATGTTTGCTGCTGGCTGTCTGCAGAAAGAAAGAAAAAGAGAGAAGGAGAGGAGTGTAGAAGGCTTAGGTGTCCTCCACTTTTGCACATAACCCCTCATACTTTATGTAATTGCACTTAAGCCCTAAATCTTATTGGATTGGGCTTAAGAAAGAAGGTGTTGGGCTTTTAAAGGAAAACATATTAGGCTCTTTAAAAAAAATTAACCATACTAACATAAAAATAATAGTGTAGTGTATGGAAAAAAAATAATAGTAATGTCAATGCATATATATATATACATATATACATATATATATATAACAATGTGTATATATATATATATATATATTAAGAATTTAGGGGTATTACACTATCAATTCTATCCTTGAGAGCTTAATTTTAGAAAAATAAACATAATAATCAAATAAGAGGGCATTTTCGTAAGTACACTATTAATAAGTTAATTAATAGGTTCAATTAAGAGAGATGTTTATTTCAAAATACATTAATCTGGGTGTTTCTTTTTTTAAATTGTGAAAATTTTAAACGACTTACATTTTGGAGCAGAGGTAGTATTTAAAAATTATGCATAGATAAGGCCATAAGGGGTATGTGGGCTGAAAATAATTAAAAGAATGCACTATAATAGTTAATTTAAGAGGTGTGTGGGTTAAAATTAGGGGTATGCGGATGCAATATATTTGAAATTAAAGAGCTAAATGAAGAAGTTACTTTAAGTTAATGGGTTAATCTTCTGAGTCATGTTTTTGGACCAAAAACCCAACCATATTTAAGTTTAAATCATAGACCATGTCGGAATTTACTACTCAAGCCCACTTTGTATGAAACTAGACCATATATAATGAGAATTAGGGACCAAACCCTAAAATTTGATATGCTTGTGGTGGCGGAGCTAGGAAAGTAATAGAAATAGCATCCACTAAGGTGAGTTCACATTATGCCTTCATTGTTTTTGTTTTTCCTCCTCTTTTCCAAATTTTCTTGTTCTTTTTGGTAAATGTTACCAGGATTCCTCTAGATCTAGAGAACTTTCTTGATCTTGGTCAATATTTCCTAACAGGTTTCTGAGTATTTTACAGCTTTTCTATACGTTTCACGCAATACCAATTTTCATACTGTAGTTTTGTACCGCCCTCAACTAGTTGGGAAAAAGGCTTTGTTGTTGTTGTAGTAGTAGTTTTGTACCGCCCTCCAAAACCGGTCCAAAACGGCAAAAATTGTTACGGTTAGACCAAAACCTAAACGTTGCCTCAAAGAATTACTAGTATTTTTCACATGCGATGCACGTTTTGATAAAGAGTTGGACTTGAACGTGCGATGCACGGGTTTATTTAGTAATTAGCATGTATGATGAATGCCTTAATATCTATAAAAAAAATGGAGCTAAACGGGCGATACACGTATTTTCTAAAAAATTAAGAAGAAAAAATGTTTGTTTTGATGCACGTGCTAGTAAATAGAATTTGAGTTGCATGTGTGATGCACGGGTTTGTTCGGTGACAAAGTGGTGTTTGTTGTGTGACAAAATAATTATTTTAAAATGTTTGTTTGTGACAAACTCTCCCATTAAATAGTAGTAAATCTTGCACGCAAGGTATTTTGGTAGAAGTTGCCAATGAAGAAATTGTGCAAAAGTGGCATGTGGAAGAAAGTAGACTGGATGAAAACTATCATCCATACCGACAATGTCTTTCTGATGGGACAAGAAGATACACCCTATCATCCTTACAGTTTTAAAATTTACAGTTATGCTCCTATGGTATAAAATATTACACATGTGCTCGGTACAAGACACTGAAGATAAACGAGTAAAAGTTATAATACTTGACTGACAAGCCTTGCCCCATACTTTGAAGCGGGGAGAATTGTGTGTGTGTGTGTGTGTGTGTGTGGAGGGGGGGGGATTACTTGGGTCTTGGTCAGCTGTTATTATTTACCTTCTACAGTCGTGGGTTCAAGTCCTAAAGTGGTCAAGTATGTTGTTTTATTAAAATTTACCTTCAAAATAAGTTCTTTTTTTTTTGTTGGGGGGGGGGGGGGGGGGGGGGGGGGCCTCCCTTGCTTCCAAGATTGCCAAACCAACACAAATTAGAAGGCCAATGTCAAATAAGATACTGAGTTTTTGAAACAATGGTGTAAATAAATAATTAAGCCAGATTTAGTGATGTCTATACTTCTCAGCTCTCTTAAACCCACTCATCCCACTTACTAAAATCTCCCTACTCTTCCATTTCTCCGACAATTCTAGACCCATATAATCAACCCTTCTTCCACTGAATTCAACTAAAGGTTAGAAGTGATGACCCTACAGGTCACTCTCTGAAGGATGCTGCTGCAAGACACGAATAAGGTCAACAGTGTGCATTAACATCCTGATAATGAAGAAAAAGAACATATCGCACACCAAATTCTATGGAAATCAACCTATTCATTAGATTTATCACTTTCATCTTGCTCATCATAAAGAAACATCAAAAAAACAAATCTTCTGTTGCACAATCATTCAGATGTCTCCTGTATTGAACATATCAATTTTTCTAGTTCTGCAAGCAAATTATGTGGATAATATTACAGATGAACCATCAAAATATTTACTTAGCATAAATGTTCTTTCTTTATTTAATCTCAATTATTCACTAGTTTCCACTATCCACATAATTGACTGCCAGTTTTAATATTTTATTCACACAACTCACTTTCGATGGTTCAAATAATGGATTCCAGAGGGCATTAATATCTTAGACCGTTATTATCTCAGTGCTTCTGCAATGTGTATTATCCTCACACCAAAAAAATACCAAGTGGTTAAATATTAAGTGTTGCAAACATTGTACAAAAGAACAAATACAAGCCACAGCGTCCAATGGTGAAGGTAAAGATTCACATTTTGTCACCTTAACGCTTACACTAGTAAGAAGATATAGAAAATATGAGCAACAGTGAACGTATTAAAGAAACTAAAGAAATTTGGAGTTACAGATAACAACATCAATAGTATCAAAACAGTAAACTATCCTATAAAATAAATTTCTCGAATAACACAAATTCTTACCTGAATTATGGTTTACGCTTTCGGTGATTGAGCTGCATCAGATCCCGCTCCCGCAGAAGAACTTTCACTGTCAGAATCTGTAACACAACTCTAGGTATGTCAATTTAACTTTAAAGGAAAACAAAATTTCGTTTACTATCAATGTTTAACCTAGTTATTAATATAAAAACAATTCAAAAAAGGACCATGAATACAATAAAGTAAGATTGTACAAAAAGGAAAATACCCCCCAAGTCAATGGGTAGCATGGATTTAATTTTCAATTTGAGGTGGAAATTATGTATTAATTATTACCATGTATATTGCAAAGAACAACACAGAGATAAAATTGTTACCACTAGAGGAAGATCCAGAATCACTACTTGAGCTGCTTGAACTACTTGATCTACTTGCATTATCCACCTTCTTTTCACCTCCTTTTGGCGAAGAAGCCACCTCCTTTTCATCAACCGCTGATTCCAACAAAATCACACATCATCACGAAATATGTCCCAATTTTCAGGATGTAGGAAAGAACAACATGACGAAGTATAACGCATTCAATTACCTGTCCTGCTTTCTTTGGGCACTTCAGTAACGACAGGATCAGAATTCTGTCCACAGAAGGAAATGTTAATATATGCGTAATTCGGTACAGCAAAAGGGGAAGCATATGGGCAAAATATCATCCAAATATCATACCTTTTCCCGCACAGTTTCTTGCTCTTGCCCTTGCCCTTGCCCTTGCTCTTGCTCTGCATGCTCATGATGACCCTCTGCCCTTGCAAGAACCGCAAGCTCCGCTTTCCTCTTATTCTTACTCAAACTCTTCTTATAATTGGTAACAAACCTATCAAGCTCCCAAAGAGTCTCTGTATCCACACTATCAATATCCACCTCAATCTCGTCATCATGCTGATTCAGCATTGAATTCCTCTTCTTGATAATCTGCACAACATTATCCAACTTTTCTGGAGGCAGATTCTGCAAGTTATTACTCAACTTCTGCTTCTCCTCAAACGTCATATCCCTCTTATGCAAATCCTTCGCCTTCGGCTTCTTAAGCACTGAAGGCCTCCCAATTTGAGGCGTATAACTAAGTGGATGTGGCTTCGATGATGTTTTCGAATTCACCGACATCGGTTGTGCCATAGAATCCGGCCTCTCCAGAACCTTCCTCATATCAATAAGAGGAGGCTTCTTGGCAGAAACCGAAGGCAGAGGAGGCACCGGAGGCAGAGGTGCCGCTGGCTTAGGCGATAAGAGGTAAGTATACTCTGCCTCTATCGCAGGCCACTTCTCCTCAAACAACTGCAAAAGCTGCTCCGCCATAATATGCACATCCTGCCCTTTCGGATTGTAAATCATCGCATTCCTAAAAGTAAGTCTCACGTCCTCTGCAAACTCTTCTGGCGTCTTATACCAATTCTTACTAAGCCGAGTTTTAACAGTCCCCAGATCCATTGGATGCTTAATAACAGTATAATAATCATGCAACCCTAGCGCCTTCACATCCACCGGAGTATTAAACACCCACCCATGCTTATGCTTCATAATCTTCGCCAATAAATTAGCACAGCTCTTAAACGCTTGACTATAAACCTTACTATCAACCACCCCAATTTTACTATTACCATTCTGCTTCGACTTCTTATGACTGTGATGTGAATCCGACGGGGGCAACTTATCTTTCGCAAGAAGGAAATCCGAGTTTCTATAATACTGATTCGCCTTCGGCGTCCTCTTCTCCTTCTCCTTCTCCTTCTCCTTCTCCTTCTCACTGACTTCCGTAGGGACCGCAACGCTGAGTCCGCGGCGCGCGTCAAAATTCGTTGTAGGGTTTTGCTCGAACTTTCTTGAAAGCGCGCGAACCTGTTCGAGCTCGGCGGTGAGCCTGCGGCGGAGCTCCCGAACCTCGTTCTTGGATTTGGAACTGAGGCTGAAGGAGATGAAGCAGCGCTGGCCGTTGGATTTAGGGTTGAGGCTCGACGAGTCGTCGTCGGAGGCGTGAGACGGCGGAAGCGGCGGCGGTGGGGGGAGGTCGGCGGCGGCGGACGGAGGAGGTTGGGAGTTAGGAATTTGCGATTGTTTGGATTTATTGAAGGATTTGCGGGTGTAGACTTTGCCAGTATCGGCCCACCTGTGCTTTTCACGTGAGGCGGCGCCGTCTTCGTTGCCGTTGCCGTTGCCATTGCCGCCGCCGAGTAGTGGACCAGACGCCATACATGAAACGGAGGGAGAAACCCTAGATTTGGGATTTGGGGGAATTCGAGAAAAGCTAGGGTTCGAAGAGGGTAGGATAGTTTCGAATTTGGGGGGTGAGAGGGTAGGGATTTTGGGTGTGGGGGTGGGGTAGAGGGGAATGGTGGTGAGAGCATCCACAATCTTTTTTCACATTTGCTAAAATATGGCAGCTACAGCAATAGCAAATACGATCGTTCACTGCAGTCGTCTTTTGCTATTTTAGAGAGACGGTATATGATATACCGTCATATACCGTCCGATCGTTTCAAATAAATTAAAAAAAATTAATTACTTATTAACTATTAAACTATATTAATTAACTAAATTAAATAATATAAAAATAACTAAACCTAATTAATATACTAACTAAACCTACTTAATATACTAACTACTCCTAAGTATCCCTGCACAGCATTAAATGCCAGCACCTTTACTGGATGGGTATCATACCCCGTTCGGGGTATGTGTCCCCGTCCCACCATAATTTATTTATTTTTTTTCCTATCGCTCAATCCTGGCCGTTCGTTTTATTAAAAAAAAAAAAAGAAAGAAAACCAATAAAAAAAAAGGGAGATACGGGGTTTGATACCCCGTCCGGGTATCATTCCCCGTTCGACCTTTTAAAAAAAAATTTAAGAAAATAGGAGAGACGTTATATGATCGTCCGTCTGATACGATTAAAAAATTATTATATCTAAGAGACGGGGTATCATACCCCGTCCTTTATAATTTGAGAAAGCTCAGTTCGTTTCTCATATTTGAGAAATGGAAATAGAAAGTTTGCCAAAATATGGGAATATGAGAAACGACTGCAGCGCTCCTTTTCTATTCGTTTGCTAAAATTTGAGAAAATGGGAATTATAGAAAACGACTGTGGATGCTCTGAGGAAGTGAGTGTGAAGTCACGTGGAGGGAAGAGATTGGAAGGAGTTTGTGTTTGGTGGATTGGGATCCAATCTTGAGGGAGCGGGGGAAGGGGAGCGACGGTGGATTGTGCTCCCGACTCGCTGTTTTAGGACTTAGAGCATCTGTAGTAGTTTATGGTAAAATTATCCATATATGGATAAATAGAAATAAGATTTTCGATTCCGCTGCACTCGTCGAAAGCTATTTTATAGCAATCTATAATATAATATTAAGAGACGGCACATGAAGTGCCGTCGGTGATGAAAAAGCGCAAAAAAAGGTCCCCATTCGTCAGACGGCACATGAAGTGCCGTCCGTTCAAACAAACAAACAAACAAACAAACAAAAAAAAAACAAACAAAAAAAAAAAAAAAAAAATCTCTTCCGTATGTCTAGGACGGCACATGAAGTGTCGTCCAACACATCTTTTGGCATTTTGAAATTTTTTGGCATCTTTTTGGCATCTTTTGGCAACAATTATGAGAGTGACACATATTTTGGCATCTTTTGGCATCTCAGATGCGTACGAAATTTTTTTTTTTATTAAAACTCGACGGACGGCACATTAAGTGCCGTCCGGGATATGTGGCTTTTGACAGACGGCACATCGAGTGCCGTCCGATGGGGTTTTTTTGGGTTTTTTAATTCCTTTTGTGGCGTTTAAAAAATCGGAAAAAATATAATTTTTCCAAACGGACGGCACTTCAAGTGCCGTCCGACGATTAAAATATTAATTTTTTTCGTGGGACGGCGCTTCCAACGCCGTCCCTCACTTATCGATAAATGCTATATCGATTCTCATTTATAGCAATCTACTGTAGCGATTTATCGATAATATCGATATATAGCAAACGACTGCAGCTGTTTTTTTAACCAAATATCGATATTATCGATATATAGCAAACGACTACAGATGCTCTTAGGAGTAACAATACCGAATTTTTTGCCGTCATAGGCCACTTTTTGAAAATATTTGTGATTATGGGCCAGTTTCGAAACTATTAGCGCTCGTGGGCTAACTTGAGCCACGTCAGCAGCGGCCGCTATTCTCATTAGCGATCTATTCATTTTGAATCTAGCTAATGAGAATAACAGCCTATGTTTTAAATGTTTTTGAATATTTTGTTTATTGTCGTTATTCTCACTAGCGACTTTAGTATATATGAGGTCGTTAATGGTATTAGCGACCTCGAATGAATGTATTATGACACTTAGCGATTCTTAAAGAGTTTTTCCCAAAAATTTAAAACAGATGTCGCTATTGGGAATAGCGACGACCTTAGTATACTAAGGTCTCTATTCCCAATAGCGACCTGTCACGCCCCGCTTCCCACTATACAGAAATACAGGCACGCAACTGAGGCCCAGCGAATGATATACATCATCCATAAGCTGTACAATTATAAGCTCAACAAAATCTTTATAACACATTCACGCAGGCAAATATAATAATCACATGAACTGAAAATAGAATAACCATCATTTAGATAATACATCAATATCGAGTCAAGATGCCCGGAAGTACAAGGTGCCAGAATTAAAATAATATGATAAGCAGTTCGCTATAACGACTAGATAAAATAGCGATTGAAAGAAAAACAACATGAAGTAGTAACGAAGCAGCAACGATCGTCTAGAGAGTCTGCTCGTCGGGTCCATCAGTGCCTGTATAATTATTAACTCAAAGAAAAATAGAAAAGTTCCCGTTAGAGCAAGTTTCGGGCAACAAGTAGCAACAAGCAGAAAAAGAGGTAATATAACAAGATATAACATGAGAGAAACAAGAAGTACAAGTACAAATACAATATGGAAGTAAGCAAAGAACAAGGACAATATGATCATGTAAGTAATAACTGTAACTAGTGTATTCTAGACTTCTAGGTATAAGCAATTGATAACCTAGGCTCAGTTAATCGATAATCATGTAATCAAGGATCGAGAGTCATGTAATCAAGAGTCATATAATCAAGAATCATGTAATCAAGAGTCATGTAATCAAGAATCATGCTTAGTGAAAATCTCAAGTTTATCTGTTTTATTAACTTATCTAATGCATGCAATCCTGTGTCCTATACCACAAGTTTGGTGCATATCAATCATGTGACGTTTAGACTTAAGTAGTGAATTCTATAGGATTATGTACTCGGGTCTTTCAGTGATAGTATCAAGACATATAATCATGAATCATGCAATCGAGAATTATGTAATCAAGAATTGTGTAATCAAGAATCAAGAATCAAGAATCACTATTTCGGGAAACACGGGCCCCCTTCCGAGTATACTTCCCTATATTGTCCACTATTAAGTCGTACTCTTATAACCCCGGCTTATTATTCTTTTATAATTAATTATGAACATGTAGTTGGTACGACTAGTGGAACGGTGTAATCAAATAGTTTAGTCAAGGAAAATATCAAGGACAGTAATCATGGACATGAGACGTAAAACGAGTACATATATCGATAGTAGTTATTATGGAATTATCAAGTGGTATAAAATACATTCTATCAACCTATTATATCTATGAAAGTTATTATTACAAGAACAATAATACACTCAGTTCATTAAATATGCAAAGTAATGGGTTTATATGCAAAAACGTAGAGATGAATTTTTAGACAACTGACATATCTGCATTCAAATTTACTTTTCCGTTGTTACATAAAAGCAAATCCAATTCCGTTAGAGATTCTAGAAAGTAGACTCTCTTTCGGTTCCAACGCATATTCACACGATACATTCTAAAGACAGTAGCTATGCGTACAAATTCATTCTTCGCTGCTTTCGATGTTTCGCGCGCATTCTGGAAATTCAGAGTCACAATACTAAAATTGCGATATCTCACAATCTATACATCGGATTGAGAAATTGTAGGATGTTTCGGATATCTAGACTCGAAGGGCTACGATTTTTATGTAGAAAGTTTTTCAATCCAGTATCGGGAACATGGTCGAATTCTCAGTACAAGATACCGGTTAGTAATCCCGTGCAGGTTCAGAAATTCACGATATGCCAGTACTAAAATCGCGATATCTCACAATCTATACATCCGATTGAGAAACCGTAAGATGTTCTGAATTCGGGACTCAATGGGCTACGATTTCCACATAGAAAATCTTCAATCCAGTATCGGGAGCATGGTCGAATTCTTAGTGCAAGGTCAATTTTTTTTAGAAATAGTAAGGTTGAATATTCGATATTCGATAACACGATTCAAAATGTGTTAAAGGTTCACTCTTGAGTTGATATAGCATAGAACGAGTGACTAGAATGAAACTTGACAATAAAACATGATAATAACTAGACTACTTGCCACGGGTCCAAGAAAAATATTTGTACGAGAACAAAAAGAATGTACAAGGTACTTGCCTTATAACGTGACGATTACGGTGGTGGTGTTAACCACGGAAAGAAGAAGCGACGTCGGTAACGGATGGCGACACAACGGCGGTAAGAATGGTGGCAAAACGGTAGCGAGCGAGCAATGGTAGCAACGGTGAGCGACGGTGATGAGCGACAACAACAACGAGGAGATGGCGCGGCGTCTGGTTGTTTTTCGGGGTTCACTGGATCGTAGAAGCGGAGTCGTTGGCTCGGAGGTGGAAGGTAAAGTGAAGCTCGGGTGTTGCTTGAGCTCTCGGGTGTGAAGAAGGCAGAGGAAGAATGGAGGGAAAATGAAGAATGAGACGTAGAGGTGAGAATGAGGTGTGATATGTGTGTGTGTATATATATAGAAAGAAGAATGGAGTGAATGCATGCATGTATGCATGCATGTGTATTATATATAATAATATATAAGGAGATAAAGAGATGGGATGTTATTTGATGTGTGTGTGTATAAAATTAGGGGAGAAAGAGATGGGGGTGTTGACAAATGAAAAAGGAGACACTGAAGGAAGAGGGGATTAGGAGTAGTAGGGTGGTGGAGGCAGTAGAGTAGGAGAGAAAAAATGAGAGTTAGGCGTAGAATGAGAAAAATGAGATGGAGAGATTGGAGTATGTGAGTGATTAGCGGGAGTGGGTTAGGCAGATGGGAGAAATGTTGATTAGAGATAATTGGGGTTATAATTTGTATTTAAACTCCGATCGAAAAATCACAAAATTATAGAATTGATCAGAAAAATATTCTGGCTTTAGATAAAGAGTCCAAAGAGAAAAATAAAACTGATCTAAAAATTGAAGTACAAAAATTCACGTAATAAAATACGTACAACTGGAACAGGGAGTTACAATATTTTTACAGGCGACGCACGTGTTTGCGGTGCACGTATTTAAGCGTATTCTTTTCAAAATGAAATTTTGAAGTGTATGTGTGTTTATTTTATTTGTGCATGAAAAATTATAATTTTTAATTAAACTAATTTTTACATATTTTACATATTTTATATATATATATATATATATAAAACTTATGTTTTAAGTTAAAAAAATATAAATAATTTATTTTGTAGTATACACAAAGCACGTGCACGTGCACACGTGCAATGTGCACACTCACTTTGGTGGCCGACTATTTTTGGAGTGGAGGGAAGTACAAATTTTGAATTTGCATGAGTGGGTAGTGGAGTTAGGTGGTGGGGGGTAGTTATTATAACCACTACATAATTCCTTATATAATTACCCCACACCCCTACCTTTCTCCTCATTCCTCTTTCTCTCCTATGTCGACATCAGAAACCAATCCATCAGCACCTCCACCTCCCTCTTGCTTTCTCCACTCAATCTCACCATATAAGCATGTGTGTGTGTGTGTGTGTGTGTGTGTGTGTGTGTGTGTATATGTATATGTAAATGAAATTGAGATGAGTGCTTCTTTTCTCTCTCTGTCAAATCCGAACACTCCATCTAGCAAAACCTCACCCCACTATGCTACACCACCTACTCACCTTTATATTACTTATGTACTTATATATAAATATGTATATATATATATATATACATACATAAGTAGATATATACATATATGTATATGAAGAGATGGAGGTGATGTTGTTTTGCTGCCGAAATTGAAGTTGAGATCTTTTCCTTGTGCACGGAATTCGAGGAGGCGAGGTGGAGTTCTCTTGGAGCTTTCGAAGGAGTTTGGCTACTAGGAGCTTCTCATTCTAGGAGTTCTATTGAGTACATCAATATTTATTGGGTGGGTGTTTCTAAAATTCTTTCTAAATTTAGAAGTATGATGCATGCTAGTGATAAATGATTTATTTGTTAGATTTTAATTGGTATGATGAAAGTAGATTGCATGCTAGTTGATGTAGAGTTTAATTGCTAAATTTTGATTAGTGTGGTAGATGTGAATTGCTTAAATGATTTTCTGAAATTTGATATGATGCTTTATTAATTTATTTGCATGCTAGAGTACATGCGAATTGATGAATCATGTTTGTATGAAAAATTTATGCATGTTAGAATAATGGTCAAAACAATGCAACATGTATGAAAAATGATTTTTTTTTTATGCTAATGTGGTAAAGAAATGTGGAATTAATCTCACTAGTATATTTTATGAGTATAGAAATTTTTATAGGGGAATTTCTGAAGAGAGACAACACTTTATTTGAAAATTGATTATATGTATTTCTAATACAATTTGGGAGGAAGTCTTTGTTATATTGTCAAAAAGAGAATTTTATAAGGTTTAAATAAATGTACTATACTGTAATTTTGATAGAAAATGTTCTGGAAAATAATTAAGTTTTGAGTAAGTACAAATTGATTGAAAAATCGAGTTTATTAAGGGAAAAATTAATTACAGTACGATATATACTAAAAGTACTTAACCAATTTCATTTCAGTTAGTCACTCAAGACCAATTGGTCTTCGGGTGCGATTTGGGTGCGTTACTGTTCATGAGCGAAGCTATTGGTATGGGTTCGAGTCTTGTAAGAGACTCTGTTTTTTTGAAAATCTGATTTTTACTCAAAACCGAAAGCCAAAACATAAATATATAATAAGTTCTCTATATAGTGGTTAGTCACTCCGGCCTTACTGGTCGACGGGTGCGATTTGGGGCAGTCACTGTTCATGAGCGGGGGGTTTGTGCGTGGGTTCAAATCCGACCTTTGCCACTTGTTTTTCTTTTTTTTGATTTTTTGGTATTTTATGTTTTTAAGTGAAATAAAAATTCGGGAAAAAATACTAATATTCTTCTAAAATTGTTTAGACTTTATAAACATTATTTCTACGATATTTGGATATATTTTGTGAGAATTGAAAGGGATTTTTACATTAAAGAACTCGATTTTTATCGATTAAAATGTGACTATTGTTTATTTTAAGAGAAATGAAAGTTTGGAATGTACTTAGATTCTTTTTAATGAAATTTTATGATTATTAATACTTGATTAAGATTACATGAATTGCAAACGAAGCTATAAGTGATTAAATTGATAAAAGAGGTTGAATTGAATCATTTCATGCTGTGAGATTTTTTAAAAGAAATGTTTCTCTACGAGAAAGAGTTTATGAATAAAAGAAATTGAAATATTATTTGATTGAATATGAAATATTGTTGATCTCTAGAAAGAGATAGTTGTTGTAATCTAGAGACTATGTGAGATCCTAGTGACCGGCAGTATTTATTAATGAATTTGAGAGCTAACCAGTGTGGGTTGAGTATCTCTTGAGAAGTAGCCAGTTGGGTTGACTATCTCTTTTGTTTGTTTTAAATTCCGGTAGGGTAAGCTAGCTCTAGGTTGTGATGATTTTCTTCTAAAACAAACTAAAAATGTAAAAACTACACTATAGTGGAGATGTGATGAAAGTAATAGAAAAACACAAGTATGAGGGCCTCGGATATACGGTGTGAAAGTATTTATAGACTGCCTGCTTGATGTGTCATATCATAGCGGGGATACATCTCTGGAGTTATCGGGACCGTGGCTACGCTTGTGGGGTGTTTGGTGACTACGTAGTGCCATCGTTCTATGACGGAGGTGAATTGTCCGTAGGCTCTGCATGATGCATCATGTCAAGAGATGGGATTCTCTTCCAGGCTGTCTGGACATGGACTCGTAACTCATAGAACATCTAGGATACTTACCGTCTTTACCGTAGTAGTTTAATTCATAACGAGGGATCCAACCCTACAAGATGAAGAACGATTAAGGGCTTGCCCTCAGACCAATGTAGTATGGGATGCATATAATCCGAACAAGTGCACATTAGTGTTATTTAATATAAATAATTGCATTAAGGATTAAGTGCACAGCACCCACGACATTAATAGGATAGTCCCTCTTTAGCTTTGTTTGTGTTTATTAAAGTATTTAAGAATCATTATTGTTGTCACTAATTTCAATGTGGGGGCAATCAGATGAATTTATAGATTTTTAAGAACTCGAATGAGACAGATCTGACCTCTTCCCTTGTTGATGGGTTGTCTCCTTGGTGCTCCCGATGACCAGCACAAACGTTCGAAACACCGGGATGGATCCCGGCGACGAACCCTCCGACGCCCTTGTCAATACTCAGAAAAGAAAAGGAAAGAGCTTTAGGTAGACAAAGAGTGATCACCTTGTAACGGTAGGAGGTAGGGGGTATTTATAGTTATCGTGGCGATCTGCTTCGGGATAAGAACGAATCCCTACTCCTCGGTGTGACTGGATGGAGGTGGTTAAAACCACCTCCTGTATATACGGACGAGCCAGGATTTTCTCATATCCTGCTGAACTGGTCTCTAACGGGTTGGAACCCGCAGTCAACTGAACGGACCCGTTTATGGGTTATTGGGTCAAGAGAAGAGAAGCACATTCCCCATTTCGGACCCGTCTGTAGGCGAAATTACCATTTTGCCCCTGTAAACTTTAAGATTCATGCCCAATTCGAATGGTTCCGATTTAGCCCCATTTTTAGCCATATTACGAGCCCCCCACTCCCAAAGACTGTGTGCTATAGCCTTTGGGGAGTAGTTTTCTTGTTTCAGTGGCGTATAGGATTTTATCGGAGTTCTTAAAGGGGTTTCGAATCTTGTTTGAGAGGTAACAGTGCTTTTATGAGCTGGTAACATGTCCAAGATTGTTCCTAGGCTCTTCTGGATTTTTGGTGATTTACCTTGATTTTTTAATTATTTTTCGAATCGTTTATTAAATTTTGCAAAGCGATGATTTATTTTTCGATAGCACTAATTTATTATTCTAACCAATAATTATTTACCTAGGGGTTCAAAAATATTTTCCCAAATTTATAATTATTTTTTTGAATTTTTAGTTAATTTTCCTGAATTTTTAATCATTTTTTCGCGATTTTTAAATAAATAATTCGAATTAATATCTAAAAAATAATTTTAATCACCTATTTATGACGCGACACGATCTGGATCGTCCATCAGCCCTGGGCGCAAAAATCTGGATGATCAAATGGTGGATCAGTACTCGATGAGAATCTGAGACGTTGATCAGATTGTCGCGCGAGTTCTGAGATGATTTGATGGCTCGCGTGGTACGAAGGCATCCTTTCCATCGTTTAGGGGTCGGTGGCAAGAACGCTCGGCAACAGTTGCCGACCCCCTTCAGACACCTCGGTTGGCTGACACGTATCAGGGTGGAGACTGAGGTTAAGGGGGTTCGGCATACGTTGTTGAAGTCGAGTGGTGCTTCGAGATGGCGACACGTGTCGAAGAGGTTCGACAAATGTTGCCGAAGTCCAAGAGAGATTTTTTCTCACGTTTGGACGTCGGTGGCAAGAATGCTCGGCGAAGGTTGCCGAAGTCTAGGAGAAATTTTTTCTCACGTTTGAACGTCGGTGGCAAGAACGCTCGGCAAAGGTTACCGAAGTCCAGGAGAGATTTTTCCTCATGTTTGGACGTCGATGGGAAGAACGCTTGGCGAGGGTTGCCGAAGTCCAAGAGAGATGTTTTTCTCACGTTTGGACTTCAGTGGCAAGAACGCTCGGCGAGGGTTGCTGAAGTCCAAGAGAGATGTTTTTCTCACGTTTGGACGTCGGTGGCAAGAACGCTCGGCGAGGGTTGCCGAAGTCCAAGAGAGATATTTTTCTCACATTTGGACGTCGGTGGAAAGAATGCTCGGCAAGGGTTGCCGAAGTCCAAGAGATGTTTTTCTCATGTTTGGACGTCGGTGGCAAGAACACTCGGCGAAGGTTGCCGAAGTCCAGGAGAGATTTTTTCTCACGTTTGGACGTCGGTGGCAAGAACGCTCGATGAAGGTTGCCGAACACCAAGAGTGATGTTTTTCTTACGTTTGGACATCGGTGGTAAGAACGCTTGACGAGGGTTGCCAAAGTCCAGGAGAGATTTTTTCTCACGTTTGGACGTCGATGGCAAGAACGCTCGGCAAGGGTTGCCGAAGACCAAGAGAGATGTTTTTCTCACGTTTGGACGTCGGTGGCAAGAACGCTCGCAAGGGTTGCCGAAGTCCAAGAGATGTTTTTCTCACGTTTGGACATCGGTGGCAAGAACGTTCGGTGAGGGTTGCCGAAGTCCAGGAGAGATTTTTTCTCACGTTTGGACGTCGGTGGCAAGAACGCTCGGCGAAGGTTACCGAAGTCCAAGAAAGATGTTTTTCTCACGTTTGGACGTCGATGGCAAGAACGCTCGGCGAAGGTTATCGAAGTCCAAGAGAGATTTTTTTCTAACATTTGGACGTCGATGGCAAGAACGCTCTGCGAAGGTTGGCGAAGACCAAAAGAGACTGATTTGCACGTGGCGCGCTGACCGTTTGACCGTTGACCAGTCAAAGGCCTGTTGAGTTTCTTGTCGTTTTGTGATAAATGGGCATGGCTCTTGAGTTCTTGAAGCCCATTAATCTCGATTTGTGTGCAGCCTCTATAAAACTTCACCCCTGCCCCTCACTTGTTCATTTCTCAAGTTTTAACTCAGGCGACTAGTTTTCACTAGCGGGAGCTTCAGGAGAGATTTTACCAACTTCCGGTGATCTTTCCGACCGTCGCTGTCACTTCAAGGTAACTCAACACTTGTTATTTTTTAGAAATGTCTAGCTTCCCCCGAGGGCAGAGACCTCCCCCCTGTCGCCGATGAGCCGACTTCGAGCCAAGTTCCTCCTGTCGACAAAGGCATAAGCGTTGAAGGGCCTACTTCGGTTGTCGTGGAGACCGTAGTTGAGAACCCATGCAGGATGGGGGAGTTCGGGAGATTGCCTGGTGTTCTGACCGGACTTCAGAGGGTTTGGGAACTACCAGAGGAGCACGCCGAATGAATAATGTACGGAAGGGGGAGGAGTTTTGAAGAGAACGCTGCGAGGGAGACTTTTGAAGTTGATGATACTATCTCCATACTCAACGAGGCCGACTTGGTATCAGTTCGAGAATGCTTTCTAGTCTGCGAGGAGTTTGAGCTGATGCTGCCCGGACCTGGAGTGAGGGCCAATTCACCGATGCCGGTGGATATGTGCTTTTGGCCAGTCGACCCTTCATAGCCGGGGTGTGGCTGCCTCTCCACTCCTTTGCCATCCAAGTTCTGCGTGGTTCCAGATCAGCCCAATTCAACTCATGCCAAACGGGTGGAGGGTGATCAACGGGTTCATCCTCCACTGTTAGGCGGCAGAGATCGAGCCGAATCTGAGGGTGCTTCGGACGCTATACCGACTTCACCAGCAGCACAAGTCGGAGTTCAGGTTCTACCTGGCTCCGAGGCATGGGGCTCGGCTCATTAGCTGTCCTAACTCGATAAAGCATTGGCAAGACAAGTATTTCATCATCCGGAGTCGAGAGCCGTGGTGCATCCTGACGGAATGGGTTGAAGAAGTGTCGAAGAGGGTGAAGGATAGGGATGTAAATCGGACCGGACAGAATCGGACAGCCATATGTTGAAGCTCTGACCGAAATTTTATTCGAACGGGTTTATGTCCGGCTCGGTCCAGGTCGGAAAATTTTTTTTAGTCCGGAATCGGTTCGGTAAAGCATCGGACCGCAATAATATTTAGACGGACTTATGTTCGGTTCAAGCTCGATAAAACATCGGACCTAATAATTTGTTCGAGTTTAGTTCGTATAACAATTCGGACGGTCCATAGTCGGGCCATTTCTCGAGCCGGACTCGGACGGACGACAAACCATCCTGTTCATTTTACACCCCTAGTGAAAGAGAGTCCGGTGCTTTACCCCAACGAAGAAGACATGGTTCGGGTTCTCCTCGATCGACTGAAGCTCAACTGGAGGGACCAGACCGAAGGTGCTCTTCATGGGGGGCTCAGCCGCATAAACCCCAGTATGCTGTTTACCCCTTTCGTTTTTTTTGTGTTCGGTTTTTTACTTGCGTTTAATCACCGCTCCTTCTTGTGCAGAAACCATGGACTTCAACACCGTGATGGCTCAGCATGGGGCTCTTGGCAGCAAGGCTTCGAGGAAGAGGAAAAAGGTCGTCACAAAGGTGACCTCTCCGAGACCCAAAATGTCGAGGAAGCAACGGCATCGGCCACTTTGGTCCAGAGGGCGACGACTCCGGCAGCCGCTTCGGCCTCAGTGGAGGCGGTGGGTTTCCCTAGCAGCCGCTCTGGGAGTGGAGATGGCTCCGCTGATTGTCGAGGCCGAAGTGTTCCTGACCGAGGAACACAAAAAGATTTTTGTCCCAGACTGGCAAGTCCGAAAACTCGATGGGTTCCTCGGTGACTCGACGTCGAGCATGCAGGCTATCCGGCATCTCGCGACACCGAAGGACCGTGCCGCCATGGATGCCGGTGGAGTGGGGGACGATGCGCTTAAGATTGCCCGAGCAGCAGTGTCGGTAAGTAGCGTAGTTTTGCCAATTGTATACTTGTACTTTCTTGGTTTTCATGCTGCTTTATTTTCTTCACGCAGATAACCTGCCACTTTGGTCATCTAATGGAGAAGATGACTGAACTCGAGAAGGAGCTAAAGCAGGAGACAGATAGGGCTCAGGCGGAGAAAGCTCAGATCGCCAACCAGCTCAAAAAACTGAGGGCGGAGGCAGACGGGAAGACGATGAGGATGGAGTACCTTGACGGCCTCGTGGCGAAGCTGGAGGCCGATGTCGCTGCTCTGCTCCGACAGAAGGAGTCGGCGGCGAAGGAAAAGGAGATGGCTGTTGAGGCCGCCAAGATCGTCGCTGTAAAAGAGGCCGAGGCTGTGACCATGCAGAGGGCTCAAGGGTTCCTCGCGGTCCTCGCGGTCAATATGGCGAAGGCCTATGCCCACGCCATCGAGCCGGTGAAGGAGAGCTACCCCGAAGTGGACTGCTCCAGATGGCGCCTCTTCCCCAACCACATCCCGGGATTCGACGAAGCGTCAGATGAAGGCGAGGAAGGGGATGACAACACGGAAGCCGAGGTTGAGGGTGCCGACATACAGCTCGGCTGAGTAGCTACGCCCCTGGCGATCGTCGCCGCGCCTGAGGGGTCGGATCTTGCAGCGACCGGCAGCCACGGTAAAGAGGTCGGGCCTTGACTTGTAACTCAAATTTTTGATAAGCAATGTATCGCCTAATCGCGGACTGGCCACCGCTTGTAACTTTTTTGAATTTCGATGGAATGAAAAAAATTGAAATTTTCGGCTAAGTGTTCATTGTGGTTTGTTTGGTTTGCTCTTGAGTTTTGTAGTGGCTTTGTTTGAACTTAGCACTTTGACTTGGCTCTTTCAGATCAACGAAGTATTTCAGTTGGTCGCAGTATCCGACCTTGCCAAAGTGTCATGCCTCCGGAATGGGCTCGGGATCACGAAGTTGAGCCTTGCCCGGAATCGAGAGATGTTGTTTAAAACCGAGTTGGAGTTGAACTATCTCAAGGTGACGTTGGCCCGTCGAACATCTGAGCTGAAGCAGTTGAAGGAGAAGGCTCGCGAAGTGCCCCCCAAAGGGAAAGAAACATGCCCCTCGATGGCTGTTAGTCAGGGGTTACGATTAAAATTCCTTCGTCAGTCTCTGTTCGAGGTCAGGGCTGAGAGAGATGGGTTGAAGATTGTGGTACTCAAGAAGGCTTCGAGGCTGCAGAACTTCAGAGGACAATCACCGAAGCCTCTCGTGCGGGTAGCTCGAGCCGAATGCCATGCCTAAAGGTTAGAGTGACGGATGAGTTGCTGAAGGCACAGGTCGTAGAGCTAGAGGTCGAGAACCACCTACTACGACGGCTTTCCGAAGGAAGCAATGTCAGGAGCACTTCTTGCCCCCGAGGTGAGTACACCATAGGGAGTTCGTTCCACGAGTTGGCGGTATGCTCGCCCCCCGTCATGGGGCACCCTGGTGATGCACAGAGCGGAGTAGCTAGTTCTTCGAGCGGGGCGTCCGTTGGGGCATCACTCGGACTCTCCGGTGCCGACGATGCAACTAGGCTCACTGGTCTGGAGACCTCGGCAAGAGCAAGGCCCAAGCAACACGGTGTTCACTGGCCTTGTTTGTCACTTATGAGAAGTATCCCGCTCCCTAGGAGGGGTTAGGGCAGCACCTTGTAATTTTGTAAAACTTTGCTTTCAATGAATTGCACCTTGATGTAAAGATGAGTCATTTGTCTGTAGTCAGACTTGTGCCTCAAATTCTAATGAAATAGCAAACTCATTTTCCGAACTTGTGTGTTTTGTTATTGTTTGCAAGCGTGCCAATAGTCGTGGGACAAGGATGTTCGGCCCGAATAGCTGAAGTCCAAGAGATTGGTTTTTCTCGTATTTGGACTTCGGTGGCAAGAATGCTCGGCACACATTGCCGAAGCCCACAAGATTGGTTTCTCGTATTTGGACGTCGGTGGCAAGAATGCTTGGCACACATTGCCGAGGCCCACGAGATTGGTTTCTCGTTATTTGGACGATGGTGGCAAGAATGCTCAGCACCCATAGCTGAAGTCCATCGGACTGTTGTTTAGACAATGTCGACCGCTGCGGGAGCAGTTTCGAATGGTGAACCACTTCTTACTAGCTTAAGAGCAAGTAATTGAAGCTGAGTCGAACCAAGTGTTGGACTCCGAGCATGTCGTTAGAGGATGGCAACAGCTGTGGGAGCAATTCCGAATGGTGAACCGCTTCGTACTCGCTTAGATGCAAGCAGTTGAAGCGGAATCGAACCAAGTGTTAGACTCCGAGCGTGTCATTTTTAGAGTACACCAACAGCTATGGGAGCAATTCCGAATGGTAAACCGCTTCGCACTCGCTTAGAAAGTAAGTAGTTAAAGCAGAATCGAACCAAGTGTTGGACTCTGAGCCATTGTTCTTAGAGTACATCAACAGCTATGGGAGCAATTTCGAATGGTGAACCGCTTCGTACTCGCTTAGAAACAAGTAGTTGAAGCAGAATCGAACCAAGTGTTGGACTCCGAGCCATTGTTCTTAGAGTTTTGTGTGTCTCAAGCGAACCAAATAGGTTATTCCGTTATTAGACAAAATTCCCTGGATGCGTCTTGTTTTTATTAAAGAGAACTTGAGTGGCTGCTTCTGAGTTGCGAGCCACTTACATTTTGAAAAGAAAAAAAAGGTAGATAAAAACATGGAGTAGAAACTGCTCGACTCAGAAGTTGTCTGAAGTTGTTTGGAGCGGTGTTACAATACCCTCTTGGTACTTCATTAAGTGGTCAGCATTCCAAGTCCTCGGTATTCTTCTACCCCCCGGGTCTTCGAGTTGATACGCGCCTAGGCGAATAACTCTGGAGATCCTATACGGTCCTTCCCAATTGGGTGCCAGCTTGTCCTTTTTGCTCGGAATGGAGATCAACAGCTTTCGGAGTACTAGGTCCCCCTCTTTGAGATTAGCAGGGCGGATCTTTTTGTTGTAAGATTGCATTATCCTACGCCGGTAGGTCTCTTGTCGGATGGAAGCTCTTTCGTGGACCTCGTCTATGTGGTCCAAATTATTGCAGAGCCGGCTCGCATTCTGCTCTTCTCTGTAGGCGATTAGTCGGGGTGAGGGGAGACCGACCGCCAGTGGGATGATGGCTTCGGAGCCATATGTGAGGTTGAAAGGGGACTCTCATGTTAGGGTTCTCTCCGTGGTTCGGTAGCTCCATAGGATGTTGGGGAACTGTTCGACCCATAATCCCTTGGTGGACTTGTCGAGCCTCTTCTTTAGACCGGAGAGGATTTGACGGTTAGCATTCTCCGCTTGGCCATTGGATTGAGGGTGGGATATTGAAGAGAACCGTTGTTGGATACAGAGGTCGGTACAGAAGTTGCGAAACATAGCCCTCGCGAACTGGGTTCCATTGTCGGTTACGAGGACACGGGGCACACCGAAGCGGCAAATAATGTTCTTCCAAAAGAACTTCTAAACTTTATTCTCGGTGATTGTTAGGAGGGGTTCAGCCTCGATCCACTTGGGGAAGTAGTCTATCGCCACGACCAAGAACTTCAGCTGGCCCAACGCTGGAGGGAACGGTCCGAGCCAGTCCATCCCCCACATTGCGAAAGGGATTGGACATGCCAGGGAGGAGAGTTGGGCTTGAGGTAGGCGGCGAATTGGGGCGAATCACTGGCAGGAGCCGCATTGGCGGACGTACTCTTCAGAGTCGCTGAGTAGTGTGGGCCAGAAGTAGCCGTAATTTAAGAGCTTACAGACAAGGGATCTCGCTCCCAGGTGCGCACCACACATACCATCATGGGCCTCCTTTAAGGAATAGAATGTTTCCTCGGGGGAGAGACACCTCAGGTAGGGTCGGCCGTCAATCTGAGTGTAAGAGCATTTGTACATGACTCCATCAAGAAGTGTGTACCGCTCGGCTTTTGTCGTGATCCTTCTCGCCTCTTTCGGGTCTTCTGGAAGAACTCCATCTCAAAGGTAGTCGAGTAAGGGCTTCATCCAATTCTCCCCGAGTGTGAGGGGTATAGTCTCCATTGGCTCTAATCTGTCTTCCTCGATACTTGGTTTGAGGAGGACCTCTATCAAGACGGTCCATTCCAAACCCTGGAGGGAGGAGGAGGCGAGCTTGGGAAGGGCATCCGCCTGTGCGTTCTCCTCTCGAGGGACCCGCTAGATTTGGACGTCTTCGAACAAGGCTAGTAGCCCCTTAACCTTCGCTAAATACTTGGCCATGCGCTCGTCCCTTGCTTCGTATTCCCCGACACTTGGTTCATGACCAACTGTGAATCACTGAAGACTCTGACGCGCTCGGCCACTGCTTTGCGAGCCATAGAGAGCCCCGCTATGAGGGCCTCGTACTCGGCCTCGTTGTTCGATGCAGGGAAGTTTAAGCAGAGGGAGTATTACAGGACGAAGTGTCTAGGCCGATCAAGATGACGTCGGCCCCACTTCCGTCGATGCAAGAAGATCCATCCACATAAACGGTCCAGACTAGGGATTCGGCAGCCGACTCGCAGGGGTTGGGGATAGTGCTCTCCACAATGAATTCTGCTAGGGCTTGCACCTTTATAGCGGTTCTGGGTTGGTAGCTGATATCATGTTGGCTCAGCTCTATGGACCACTTCATCAAGCGGCCCGACGTCTCGGGCTTGTGGAGTACCTGCTTCAGTGGTTGGTCGGTAAGAATGACCACCGAATAAGACTGGAAGTAGGGGCAGAGTTTCCTCGCTGCCAAGACCAACGCAAGGGCCATCTTCTCCAGCTTCGGGCAACAGAGCTCAGCATCCCAGAGGACCTTACTCACGTAGTAGATGGGCCTCTGCATCCTGTCTTCTTCTCTTAGCAAGACAGCGCTGAGGGTTAGCTCCGAAGTGGCAAGGTATAGGTAAAAGACCTCCCTGGGCCTCGGCTTGCTCAAGAGTAGGGGGTTGGCTAAGTACGCCTTGAGCTGGTCGAATGAGTCTTGTTGCACTTGCCCCCATTCAAAGCCTTTAGCCCCCCTAAGGGAATTGAAGAACGGGAGGCACTTCTCCCCGGATTTGGAGGAGAAGCGCCCAATCGTCGCGAGGCACCCGGTAAGCCTCTAGATATCTTTGACACTGGAGGGGGGAGCCATTTTGAGTATGGCCTGAATTTTCTCGGGGTTGGCCTATATGCCCCTCTGGCTGACCATGAATGCTAAGAACTTGTCGGATGAGACTCCAAACGCACACTTGTTCGGATTCAGCCTCATGTTGTGCCTCCTCAGCACCTCGAAGGCCTCCTGGAGCTCGAGGACATGCTCCTGCCCTTGGATGCTCTTGACCAACATGTCGTCCACATAGACTTCCATGGTTCGGCCAATCTGCTATCGGAAGACCTTGTTGACTAGACACTGGTACGTTGCACTTGTGTTCTTCAAACCGAACGGCATGACTCGGTAGCAGTACGGCCCTGATCAGTCACAAATGAGGTCTTCGGGATGTCCAGGGGGAACATCCGAATCTGGTTATACCCCGAAAAAGTGTCCATGAAGCTGAGTAGCTCATGGCCGGAGGTTGCATCGATCAGAGCATCGATGCTCGGAAGGGGGAATGGATCCTTTGGACACGCCCTATTTAGGTCGGTAAAATCGATGCATATCCTCCAGCTCCCGATGGCCTTTTTGACCATCACCACATTGGATAGCCACTCGGGATAGTTCACCTCCTAGATGAATCGGGCGTTCAGGAGCTTCTCGACCTCTTCCTTGATTGCCTGTTGGCGCTCGGGAGCGAACTTGCTCCGCTTCTGCTGGACGGGATTAACTCCTAGGGCGACTCTTAGGTGGTGCATTAAGAGCTCCTCTGAGATCCCCGACATATCCATTGCAGTCCAAGCGAAGAGGTCGCGATTCTCTCTTATGCATTTGGAGATGTCTTGCTTGATGGAGGGGGAAAGAGCCTTACTGATCCGGAAGGTCTTGGTGGTGTCTTCGTCGGAGAAGGCCACTTCCTCCAACTCGTCCACCGGCTCGGAGATAGTCTGGCTACCTTCCTATGGGAGTTCTAGGGCTTCTAGGGAGGGGACTGGACCTCCCATCGAGGTCATGTAACACTTGCGAACCGCTTCTTGGCTTCCTTTCACTTCCCCCACTCCTGTGGGGGTGGGGAACTTCATCTTCATGTGATAGGCCGAAGGGATAGCTTGGAGTGCGGCCAAACCTGTCGACCCAGGATAACATTATAGGCGGCCTTGACATCCACACCATGAAGTCCATCGGCTCCGTGCGAGTGACCGGGGTTTTTCCAGCGGTCACGTCGAGGGTTATAACTCCCTCGATCGTCACTGGCACCCCAATGGATCCATGAAGAGTGTAGCCCGCGAGCTTGAGACAATCTCTTGACAGCTGGAGGCCCTTGAACGCCTCCAAGAAAAGGATATTAATCGAGCTGTCATTGTCCACCAAGACCCGGCGAACGTCGAAGTTGGCCATTCGAAGATTAATAACGAGGGCATCGCAATGGGGCATGCAAATGCCCTCCTGATCTCTGTCAGAGAACGTGACCGGGACCCCAAGGCCCTTCGGAGGGGGATGGCTCTGCACTGCGTTGACTTCCCGATCGAAGGCTTTTCGGGAGGAGTTGGAATCTCCCCCCATTGGGCCTCCGTGTATGAGGTGTAGGATGGCCACTGCTTCGCCCTCCGGAGTCTCTGCATGTTGCTCGACTCGCCTGTTAGCCCCCCTGGTGTGTGGAGGTTGATCAGCCCTATCCCTCCTCACAAAACGAGCAAGCTGCCCTCTTTGAATAAAGGCTTCAATCTCGTCCTTTAGGGACCGACAGTCATCTGTGTCGTGCCCATGGTCCCGGTGGAAACGACATCACTTATCCCGGTTTCTCTTCTTCCCGGGAGTCTTCATCTTAGGAGGCAGCGGTAGGAGACCCTCGTTCCCAATCTTCATCAAGATGGCAGATACACTTGCATTGAGCGGAGTGAATTTTTCGAAACGGAGAAGAGGGTGACGCTGACCTCCATTGTCCTTTTGGAGCTTCTTAGCTCCTTCTTCTTCAGCATTCTTCCGTTTGTTACCGGAAGATGACCCCTCGAGAGTGGGGCGGTTGAGAGCCTCTTCAGCTCGGATATACTTCTCACTCCTGAGGAGCAGCTCAGAGAAGTCCTAAGGAGGCTTCTTGGCCAGGGACGTCCTGAGAGCAGGGTTGATGACATTGGATTGGAAAGCGGCCGAAGCCACTGACTGATGTAGGGAAGCAATAGACCGGGACTCCGCGGTGAACCGCTTGACATAATCCCTCAGCCGTTCACCCTTCATTTGGCTGAGGAAGAGTAGAGAGGTGCTAGTCTTCTCGGAGCGACGACTGCTCACGAAATGGGTGAGGAAGAGGCCTTCGAACTTATTAAAGGAGAAAATTGAGGCCGGAGCAAGCCTAGAATATCACTCCCGAGTGGGACCTTTAAGAGTGGCCGGGAAGGTCTTGAAGTGGAGGGCGTCAGAGGCATGATGGATCATCATGAGAGTTTTGAAACTCTCAAAGTGATCTGCGGGGTCCGACTCCCCGGTATAAGTCTCAAAGTGTGGAGGCGTAAAGTTGTCTGGAACGAGGGCCTCCATGATTGTGCGGGAGAACGGGGGCCTGCTCGGACGGAGGTTCCTTGCCCGTTGTTCTTCATCTCGGTCGAGCTGGCCAAGGCGCCTCTCCATCTCGTGGAGACGGCGGTAGACCGAGTCCTCCCTTCGGTCCTGCCTCGCTGAACCTCGAGACTCATCTTCATATTGAGGAGGGCTGAGACTATGACGGCAATAGCTCGAAGTGGGCCGAGGACTGGGAAAGGGACGACGATGGATCGAAGCCGGCCTTGGACTGAAAGAGCGGCGGCGATGGCTCAGAGCTAGCCGAGGACTGAGGGAGCAGCGGCGATGACGAGGAGCTGGCTGAGGGTTGGGAGCCCGTTGGCCATTGTTGGGGGCGACGTTGAGCACCCAAAGGACTGCCTCCTGGAATTATTGAAATTCCACTCTCGTGACGGGGGCCTCCTGCTCCCGATGGGCTCGAACAGCAAGACGGCTGGCGGGGAGCGGCTTCATTTCTGGCAATGCTGGGGAGACTCTCTCGGTCTCCGAGGAGAGTTGGACCCTCTGCGGTCTGTCCGACGGGGTGACCGGTCCTTCTGGTGCTCCCGGCAAGGGTTCACATCATGGGTCCGCCTCTCGTCTAAATGGATCCGAAGATTGGGCTCGGGCTCGTTCTGCCGGTTGTTGAGAGCATCTCGCAGATCCTTCAGGGTTGGAGAGCTATGGGAGGCCATGGAATCTGTGGTGGCGTTGTGGATGGAGACCCGAACTCGATGCAGGGGTTGCTTCTAGCGGCTTCGTCGGGAGGGCTCCCCAACCGTCGCTTGGGGCCCTAGAGGTTGCTGAACAGATTGAGGAATCGGCTGTTCGAGCTGTAGGGCTAGTTGGACGGGCGGAGGAAGACCCTCCGGAGGAGGAGGGAGTGTGGAAGTTGTCCTACAATTGGAGGTCGCGGACTTCCTTTTGGGAGGCATTGCTGGGAGCAGCTTTGGTTGAGGGAAGAGGGTCGAATAGCTATTCGAGTCTTCCTACAGACGGCGCCAATCTGTTGCTGCTGATTTCGATGTGGGGGCAATCAGATGAATTTGTAGATTCGTAAGAACTCGAATGGGACAAATCTAACCTCTTCCCTTGTTGATGAGCTGTCTCCTTGGTGCTCCCGATGACCTGCACAAACGTTCGAAACACCGGGATGGATCCCGGCGACGAACCCTCCGACGCTGTTGTCAATACTCAGAAGAAAAAAAGGGAAAGAGCTTTAGGTAGACAAAGAGTGATCACCTTGTAACGGTGGGAGGTAGGGGGTATTTATAGTCGCCGTGGGGATCTGCTTCGGGATAAGAACGAATCCCTACTCTCCGGTGTGACTGGACGGAGGTGGTTAAAACCACCTCTTGTAGACACGGACGAGCCAGGATTTCCTCATATCCTGCTGAAATGGTCTTTAACGGGTTAGAACCCGCAGTCAACTGAACGGACCTATTTATGGGTTATTGGGTCAAGAGAAGAGAAGCCCATTCTCCATTTCGGACCCGTCTGTAGGTGAAATTACCATTTTGCCCCTGTAAACTTTAAGATTCGTACCCAATTCGAACGGTTCCGATTTAGCCCCATTTTTAGCCATATCAATTATACTTTCAACATAGAGATGATGGCCGTATATAATATTTCGTCGATTGTAAGCAACTGATGTGCCCACAGTTTTATATGCAGGACTTGGAATTTATAAGAAGATATAAGGATGAATTTGTTGCTAATGATTACTTAAATGCTAAATTTGTTACAATTGTTCATTTATCATTGTTGTATTTTATTTATTCTGTTGCGTGTTGATGTAAAAGACTTTGTTGTAATAAAAGTTTTAAATTCTTTGTAAAATTGTACGAAGTGAAGTGTAAAGATCCTGTGGAACTTCGAATTTAGTCTTATTTGGAATTTGGGGTGTTACACAACCAGTGTATTGCCCCCGGCCGCAACCAGCGTACGTCCTTTTCAGTTCCATCTCAGGAGCTCATCTACTTTGACCCACAATCGGTGTCGAAAGTCAGCTCTGATACCATTTTGTAACCCCCCGAGCCCGGCTCAGCTGTACACACGGCTACGTGTGTGCGCACGCGAAAGAACGGACACAAAACTCTAGCCACGCCCACTACAGGCTCCATTAAAAAGGTGATTAACCATTTGGTGACCTTTTATCATGTGGCTCCTAATATAAACTCACACTTACCCTATTTTACTTCCGATACGGGACTTAGTCCCCATGCAAAGCCAAAGCCAACGTCACTTTCACCCATGCATGCATTCTTCCATTTTCATGCAATATTTTTTATGCTCCATAATCAATCCGATATGCTCATCATCAATCTTTCTTTGAATCAAGCCCTATAGGATTCTCTTACAGGACAACAACCAACCATCCATCTCTTTCTATATAATATTATACATATACCCGCTTAAGTATGGGGTGTTACACATATAATACATTCTAAGGACGGTAGCTAGGTATAATAGTCAGATCTTTACGGGTATCGTACACATCCATTATTCTGGAATTTAGATGTTACAACACTAAAACATCATTATCTGAGAAACTATAAATCATATTGAGAAATCGTAAGATGTTATGTAATATAGACTTAGAGATCTACAATTTATATATACTAGTCATTTGCACGTGCGATACATATCTTAATAAATATATATATATATTAAAGTATTTATCTCTATATATAATGAGAGAGTTGAAGTTGAACATGCGATACACGTAAGTTAGAGTTGTTCGTGTGATGCACATTTTAATAAAGAGTTGGAGATGTACGTGCGATACACGTTGGTTGGAGTTGTTCGTGAAATGCACATTTTAATAAATATATTATGTGCAATACACGTAAGTTGGAGTTGCCCATACGATGCACATTTTAATAAAAAGTTGGAGTTGTACGTGCGATTCACGCAAGTTGCAGTTGTACGTGCAATGCACGTTTTAATAAATATATTTTTTAAATCAAAGAATATAATGGGAGAGTTGGAGTTGCACATGTGATGCACTGATTTGTAATAAGTAAAGAATATAATGGGAGAGTTAGAGTTACACGTGCGATGCACATATCTGTTTTGTTACAAATGAGATTTGTTTAGTGACAAACTCTCCCATTAAAATAGTACAGAAAAAATTCTAATTTTTTGTGTAGGGAACTTGGTCGAATTCTCAGTACATATTTGAGTATTTGACAGGACAGAATATTCGATATTCGATAACACGATACGAAGTGTGTTAACAGTTCAATTTTTGAATCAATAATATGGAAAAAGGAAACTACAATAGAGTTTGGCTAGAAGAAATGATAATAACGAAGGCTACTTGCTAAGAGTTTAAGGGACACTTGCCTTTTACATGACGTTTACGAATGTGAACGAACATTGGAAAGAAGAGAAACATGATAGCAACAACTGCAAGAGCAGTAGCAGCGAGTAGAGGCAACAATATCGAGCAAAGGCAACACCCACAACCACAATAGCAAGGTGATGACAACAATAGAGGCGTGGTGGTTGCCGATGATGGATAAGGGCCAGCGTCGAGTAAAGGACAACAAGGAGGAGTTTGAGAGGTTGTTGTAGGTCGGTCGGGGAGAAAAGGGAGATGGAGTAGAATTTGGAGAGCTTCGGGTATGGGAATGTGTTGAGCTTCGGGATGGGTTTGCGGGTGTAGGAGTTTGAAGTGGTGGATATGAGGTGGAGTTTGGAGGTGGGTGGCAGTCGGGATGTGGAGAGAGAGAAGGTGGTGCTCGGGGTGGCAGTCGGTGGTAGAGTGGAGCTTGGGTGTGGAGTGAAGGATGTGGAGATCGGGTGAGGGTAATGTTGGGTTTGGAGGTTGTTTGTAATGGAGGAAGAATGAGAAGATGAGGTAGGAGTTGGTGTTAGGGTGTAGGACGGTGATGATGTGCTGGAGATGTGAGTTTATGAGTTGGAGTGTGTGTGTGTGTGTATTGGGAGGAGGAGTAGCAAGAGTGTTGTGTATGTAAATAAATATTTATATAATTATATAGGTAGGGTGTAGTGGGTTTATATGTGTATGTACATATGAATAGAGTATGAGTGGACTTTCATGTGTGAATGACGAGTTAGGGTGTAATAGGTTTGTATGTGTATGTACATAAGGATAGAGTAGGAGTGGAGTTTCATGTGAATGAGGAGCTAGGGTGTAATAGGTTTGTATGTGTATATACATATATAATATACATAAAGGGGGAGAGAGTCACAAGATGAAGAGAAGAAGATAAGAAAAATAGAAGAAGCAGGGGATGAGGTGTAGCTGTGATGGGATGAATTGATACACACATGATGTGTATATGTAGATATACAGGGAGGGATAGAGGTAGTAGGGTGTAGGATGCAGTAGAGTAGGAGCGGAGTTTGTTGTGGAGTGCGAATGATAAAGGGTTAAGGTAAGAATATAGTAAATAAGGAGGAATTAGTTTATGGTTAGTGAATAGGAAATGTATGGGCTGTGAATGAGGTGAGATGAAGAATGAATTAAACATAGTGAATGAGGTGAGAAGGATTTCGGGTTGTGTATAGGAAAATGTATATGGAGGAAGTTGGAGTGGTTTTAAATAAAACGAAGTTTGGGTATGAAAAAAAATTAGGGTATGACAATAGGAAACTAAATATAGGTAGTGGTATATGTGGAGGTGCAATAAATCTTGTAAAAATCTGGATGGGGGGTTGGGGTTGGCTGATGAAGTTGATCAGAGAATTAAATTAGGATTATAGATATTGTTAGGATTAATCAGAGTTAGAGTTTGAATTAAAACTCAAATTGAAAAATCACAAAAATTTAGAATGGATCTTGAAAATATTTGGGTTATAACAAGAATCAAATAGTGCCCGATAAAGAGTCAAAAAGAGGGAAAATTGTATGATAAATAAAATACAAAATACGTAATAAAATACGTACAACTGGAACATAGGGTTACACATTCTAAGACAATTTCCAAACTATTTTCGTGAGTAAGTCACCCTTTGCCACATCTGCTATAGCCGCAGTTGGGAACTGTATTTACAGCTATTTTGAAGTCGTAGTTTCCAAATGCGGCTTCTTCTTTGATTTATTTTTGCACTTTGCAGTTTCCAACTGTGGCTATAGTAAACGTGATACACAGAGAACCAAGTGGTGAATACTTAGAAAAAATTTCTAAGACTTTTATATTAAAGTGATGTCGCAGTTCTCAAGCCTTAACTATACGTAGGCCCCAATTTCCAACTGTGGCCTCAAGCGTGACCCCATTTCCACCGTAGTTAATATATCATGCTCATCTCTCTTCCATTCACTTTATCTATCTTCATTCTCTCTTCTCAACTCCAAAATCGAAACCCCTCCAAAACCCTTTATCCCTAATCTCCCCAACTACGACCACTCCTCATCTTTGTCAAATCTCTTCCAAAAATTCAAACATTTCCCTTCTCTCCCTCCCCTTTGATCTCTCTAACATTTCTAATCTCTAAGCCCTAATTCATTGAGATTTCCCCTAATTTAAACTCTTTATATCCAAATCAAAACACTAACTCAAGAGCTCAAGAGAGGTCTCTAACATTCTCCACACTTATCTTCGACATCATTTACGTCGTCATCTTCCGCCGTCAAGTTCCGTATTTTTTCAAGGTAATCATAAAAACCTTAATTATATTTTTTGTTATACGTACTCCAATTAGTTTATTATTCTTGTGATGTTGGATAATGACTCGCAAATTTGGGATTGTTGTATACGTATTAATTGTTGAGTAGTGTTTTGGGATGCTATGAAAGGCCAACTCGGTTTGGTTAATATGAGTAGTGCATAAACATAATCTTTGTGGTTGGATAATAAGGCAATGATTTTAGATTTATTGTATACATATTGTAACACCCCAATTTTATTTTTTTTAACTATTCCTTATTCCAATGATCTTCAACTTAACCTATTACTCACATCATTTCTTACTGAGAAAAATACTCATAGATTTTTATTAAAAAATTCGGCAGAGTTTCCCCAAAAATATTAGTCCTTTTACAGAGATTTCTTACGAAATCCTGCAAACAATTACAAATATCAATGTACCTATAATATATATCAATCCTCCACATGCCTAGTCATTCAACATCACACAGACAATAATATATGCGGCTCTGGGGACATAATTCTTTATAACAAACAAGATACAACTTAAAAACCAAAAGTTCTTTTAAAAACATATAATATTTTTAGAAAAACTTTAGAAAAATCTTTTCAAAAATCAACCACAGAACCCAGTACTCCACAACGAGGTGCATACTGGCTTTCATACTTCATTGCAGCACTATAGATTTATTACCTCTTACAGTTATACACACAATCTTACATACTACAATATAATACATCATTCTACTCCCATTTCAACATATAATACATACATGCATATATAATCCATTTTACTACAAGCAAAAGTGTAACTACCAAACTACAACACTAACTCACCCCGCTGCTATCAAACCTGCAGGAGAGTTAGGTTCGTCCACCCTCAGGAAGGGACTCTCCTAACCCCCAGAAAATAATAAGGGTTAGCTATGTCTGGTGTGAGTATAATTTACTAATTTAACGAATAAATTAAACTATATAATGAAAATAGAATGAACTTACGAATATCATGATAATAAAATTTAACCAGAAATCTGAATATAAAAACATCATAAAAGCAACTTTATATCAAAGTATTCGTCTAAATCTGCACCCATCTACATACCCATAACCACTCTCACTACCTTGGAGTTGTGCCTCGGCAGGTAGTTCCCACCATGTCCCCACCATTTCCATGGAAATAACGAGCGGGTAGTTTCTCGGCATAATTCCAAGGCATATCAACTTATATCAACTCATATCACAATTTATTTTTAGATTGGAAATCATTCCCATATCCATCACTTAACACACATCACTATATGCATCACACTAATATTACATATAACTTTATTTTTCATTTATATAATATTATATCATACATACACACTTTCTTTACTTCTCATACTCTTTTTCTTACCGCAATTTGTTTGAGTTATTCACATTAATTTTGCATACATAAATCCTTCATGATTAATCTCATATACCTCACATCATATTAATTCATAAAGATAATTCCTTCACTTTATATTCAAAGACATAACACTATATTAATTCACATATATAATTCTTTTACTTTTCATATTTAATCACATACACAATGTTCCTCTTTTCATGAATATCTTTACATCACCATTTCTTTATTTTCATTTATAATTATATAATGCAATTACCTCATTTTTCATACTTACTTAACCACATACTTTATTTACCATTTATTCTCATTTACAAACTCATGGCTCCTATTCTTTCATACTCATCATCATGCATATTCATTTCCTCTCTCATTCTCATATTACAATTTACTTCAACTTTCATTCTTATCAAATAATCATCCGCACCCTAAACATAGTTTGGGTAATAATCACCGCACCCCAAGGCCGATAGCCTGGGTAATAATTACCGCACCCCAAGTAGTTGGGTAATATAACATCACATCTCAAGCCGATGACTTGGAATATTACTTTACTTTATTTTCATTTTCATCTTACAATTACTTTACTTTATTTTTCCTCTCGCAATCTAATCGTCGTATCAACAACCCACTAATTCATCCTGGGAGTTGTGTCAAGGTAGGCAGTTCCCACCATTTCCATGGAAATAGCGGGCGAGTAGTTCCTCGACACAATTCCAAGGCACATCAAACTCATATCATATCATATTTTACTTTAATAACCATTCTCATGACATAATACCACTTACTTTTATTATTCTTCATATAATATCTTTTACTTCATATTTCACACTCATATTTATTTCCATACCGCAATTTCTTCAATTTATTCATATTACTTCATATACATAATTCCTTCACTTATATTCATACTCATTTATATAACCCCACATCTTCACTGATCATATTTAATCACCTAACATACTTTCTTCTCTTTTCATTGATATTTTCGTAGCACCATTTCTTTATTTTATTTATATAATCACCTAATGCAATTCCTTCTCTTTTCATTCTCATTCAACAACGTATTTCATTCATTATTCATTTACATACATCATTTGTTATATAAATTGTTTTCTTTCTTAGTGCCCACAAAACCCATCAAACTGACGCCAATTGCTCAGTATAAACGCGGGAAGCTGCTCACACATAGTCTGACACCCCCAAGGCTACGTCTTCCTCCTTGCCTATACCAGCGAGGGAAACCCCTCCCAGGTCCATCCTGTGGTATCTACTATCATCTCAGGTCTATCCTGAGGTATCTACACTCCTAGGTCTATCATGGGGTATCAACTCTCATCTCAGGTCTATCCTGAGGTATATGCACTTCCAGGTTTATCCTGGGTATCAACTATCATCTCAGGTCTATCCTGGGGTATCAACTCTTATCTCAGGTCTATCTTGAGGTATCCGCACTCCCAGGTCTATCCTGGGGTATCAACTCTCATCTCAGGTCTATTCTGAGGTATCAACTCTTATCTCAGGTCTATCCTGAGGTATCTGCACTCCCAGGTCTATCTTGGGGTATCAACTCTCATCACATGTCCATACTGAGGTATCTGCACTCCCAGGTCTATCCTGGGGTATCAACTCTCATCTCAGGTCTATCCTGAGGTATCTGCACTCCTAGGTCTATCCTGTGGTATCAACTCTCATCTCAGGTCTATCCTGAGGTATCTACACTCCCAAGTCTATCCTGGGGTATCAACTCTCATCTCATGTCTATCCTGAGGTATCTGCACTCCCAGGCCTATCATGGGGTATCAACTCTCATCTTAGATCTATCCTGAGGTATCTGCACTCCCAAGTCTATCCTGGGATATCAAATCTCATCTCAGGTCTATCCTGAGGTATCTATAACTCCTGTTCCCGAGTATATCCCGGGTCTGTGAGGTCTAGCCCAAACCCCTGGGGAATTGTGCGGCACTGCAATATTAAATTATCTCATTTATATCACATATTCACATACACCTGGTTATTTAATTTATAAGACTATTACTTCGTACTGTTCTGTATCATAAACGCACCAAAGTATTTATTTAATCACATTATAATATCTTATGAACATGCTAAATTAAGTAGATGATTATATCATACTACCGCCCATTAGTTTCACTTTCAACACCACAGCATTATACATATACTCAATCATTAATTTTCATCAATTATACTATCATAACTCATTATCACTCATATATATATATAAACCTCACCATACATATATTAACATATTCCTTCTACTGATACCAGGATTAAATCTGATAGCTTAGTCATCACACCAAATACCCAGTATAACTGGGGGTATAATATCCTCATATACTTCCAGATTCATCACTAATAGCAATTTAAAGCCATAAAACACCTCTAACTATAAAGTAAAGTCATATCAACATCATATACCTTTTATATCTCATATCAGTAAACATATTATTTCATATTTCCTTTCATATCTCATATCAATAATTATATTCATATATCCCTTCCGTATCTTATATCATCACATCATTCTATACCAACACTCAATCTCTCCCTTATACGTTATTTCCATTGGGTTATATGCCCAAAATTTCCAATTCAATCAATACATGAACTACCATTCATTATATAATTGACATATCACATACATATAGCCAATATATATTCCACCTATTTTAAGTGCAACAATACCTCAATATATCATGACAACCTATAAATAGGTCATATATTAGTTATAATATCCATTTAAAGTTATTTACTAAGATATAAGGCTCATATCGCTCTCTAAACATGTACAACATATACACGGGTTCCAAAAATCACTGCACAACATATACACGGGTTCCAAAAATCACAAATCATTTATTTCGTCTATTTAAACATTATAACATCAAATTATATTATGCTAGCCCATACACCATGCTCCTTGTACTCACAATCACCTATAAGGGCTTATATATCCAAAAACATGTACGGGACATGCTCGCAATATAAAAAGTGCATAAACCACATAATCTACCAATTTTTTTTGCTTTAACACATCATACTAACCTATACTTCATGTTTCATATACTCAAAATCATTAATTCCCAAAGTATCAAAAAACTCATTTTCGTCCATTTAAAAATCCGTATTTTCCTTCAAACTCAAAATTTGTCATAACTTCTACAATATATATCGGAAAACCACCAAACTTGACCACAACATAGAGAATATGTAGATGCATCATACTCACTTATATTTCATTCTGACATTTCGTCGAACACCTGGCGTGCATACATATTATACACGTATTTTTGAGTTTCCGACGGGTTTTTAACTCTATATTAAAATTCTTTCTAAATTATTTCCCTTAATTTACAATGCTTTCTATTGTTCATAATTATTAATTTTTCTATTTATTATTCGTTAATTCTAAAGCCAACACACTAATTATTTTCCAATTTAGTTTCTATCTCTTAAATGTCAAATCTATCACTTCTAATATAAAGAGAATTGTTTGTTCTCCTTACTACACCATTTCACAGCTAAAAATTCTCAAATCTTACAAACACATAAAGTTTAAATAAAATCCAACTCATCGTAGGGTTGACGATTTCAAAAACCAACACCGACACATCAAAGAGCACCCTTCAATTAGCCAAAACCATAAAATTATTTGAAAAATAGGTGGAGATTTGATGGGGAGAAGAAGTCTCGGTTCGGGTGAATGGGTTCGGCCAAAAGGAAAAATAGGGAAGGGGAGGTTTCATCTGACGAGGTGAAGTGGAAGGGGAAGAAGAAAGAAAATGGGAAAAATAATTATAGACCCCTATTTGACACACAATTTATTATAAAGCCATCCAGTTCATTATTTACAATATATTTCTATAAAAATCACTTCACCGTATATCTAAATAACTCCCGAGTCTAAAGGAAAATAAAATTGCATATTTATGTAAAATAATAACAATAACAATTATATTTGATCAATAAAAAAAATACAAACGACTATTTTGAAATTATAAAATAGAGGAGTGTTACACGTATGAATAGATATGAGTAGTGTATGTACGTTGTGTTTGGGATTAGATTAACATGAGTATTGTATTGAGAATTGTATGCTGCCATATACCATATTAAATGACTAATATTTTCAATACTACAATGCAGTGTCATATTTGACATAATGATACGAACGTGCGGACCCTCAGGTAGTACGAGTACGCCCCATGTTTTTTTTATGTTTGAATAATATGTTTATTTTCATGTATTTTTAAAAAGTAAATATTTTTTACAGGACGATACAGATGAGGTTGCTGGTACAAGTGGCCGATGACCCTCAACTAGTAGCGGTACGACCATCTACTTGCATACGAGCACCTATACATGTGAGTTTACTATGATTCCTTATCAAAATTTTGAATTTTTAGATATAATTTTGTAACTAATTAAACTAATTTCTCATGTTTGTTCAAGTTATCATTATTGGCCAGGCATCTTCGTCGTCCGATGCACCTGCAGGTACAGGACCCAGAGACCTTACACTTATAACATTACAAAAATGACACATGTCGCAATCGATCTGGAACGGCTTATTACACACCATAACCAATGTATCCGCTTACTTACAGCTTGTTAGTCGACACGGGAATTTATGGAATAGGATTTATGGGCACTATGAATCTAGATCGTGCGTTGCTTGAGGCTCTTCTTAAGAGATGACGAACGTAGAAACATACATTCCATCTTCCTGAAGGTGAGATGATTGTGCCACTACATGTTATTACTGTCATTTCCGAGGTTATGATCGATGGGATGGCATTGATCGAAAGTATGACATTTGATGGAGAGGAGTTGGTCAGGGACTTGCTCGGTGTTGAGGCCGATGAGATGGCATTAGTGGGCCAATTAATACAACTTGCATACAACTTGCATGGCTAAAGTCAATGTCCCCTACCCCCTTCAACGAAGACTCAACCGAATACCAGGTTGAGTGCTACATCAGTGTGTATCTGCTTACACTATTTGGAGGAACTATCTTTTCGAACTCCTCAGGTGATGTCGTGCCACTCGTATTTCTACTATTGCTCGCCGATCTTAGGATGACCGACCGGTATAGTTGGGGTAGTGCGGCATTAGCATTTTTGTACTGATGTCTGTGTCCGGGGAAGTTGAATGCAGTGCAGATGACGAGGCTGATGGTGATACTGCAGTTATGGAGTTGGGAGCATATTCTTATCAGTCGATTCCGAATAAGTAGGCAGCACAGTTGTCGTTGGAAGACGCGGAGAATGAGCATATGTTGGCTCCGCTTAGTGTGCACTAGACTGGGGGACACACGTGGTGTTTTGACATACTACATAGATGAGCTTGACTAGCTTCGAGAGGAGTATGTCATGTGGTAGCTGTACACGGATGACATATTGGACAGGATACCAGCAGTGTGCACGGTGATGAAACAACTGTGGTTGACAAGAGCCCCACTCATATACTTTTATGTAGTAGAGTTTTACATTCCCGAACGAGTCATTTAATAGTTCGGGCTGCAACATAACATCCCAACACCTCAATCATACGACGAGACCATGCACAGTGTAAAAGGAGTGGGTCACTTGCCAAATCACAATTGGGCAAATCATCATCAGGTATGGGTCGAAGCATGGAACACGCGGCGGTTTGATATGTTGGTCGAGGGTATTATTCCTTGTAATGGGTCATTGCACGGTGACTACATTTCTTGGTAACGGAGGGTCACACGACAATATGTTGCTCCTCCATCGCTGTACCAGTAGAGATCTAGATTCTAGTTCCGAGGAGAGAGTGGGAACCATTGCCCTAACATTTCAGCATTCAACCCATGTATCAAGTATCAACCGATGGCTTCATCTTCTCGTAAAATCATAAGATATTTCATTTTTTGTGTTTTTTTTACAATTTAAATTCAACATATATTCCAATTTAAATCATTATAGTTTGTTTTTTAATATGTCCTAATTTTTTACAGATTGAAAATGTGTGGGTTCTTGCACGGAAATACGATAAGGCCTTGAAGAGTAATGTGGCCGAGGGCATCAAGGAGTTCGCACGCGATATTCTCTAGCCGTGCAGGTCGACTTTCGAAGAGGTTGGTGAGGGAGCGATGCTTGTTGCTATGTTGAGAACTCTTGTTCTGCCTACGTGAGGCATCCCAAGCATGGCAGGTAGACACGACGAGAGAAGTCGCCACACAAAAAGTCGTAACAAGAATTGTCGCCACACGAAGAGCCACAACAAGAAGTTGTGCTACCCGAAATAGAGAAATTCGACAAGAATGCCCCCATCTCACAGCTCACACAAGTAGGTACAAGTCGGCCAAAGACTCGCTCGAAGAGAATGAAGCCCGACCTATACACACCAAGTTAGGTCGTTCACAATATTTTTTTGTAATTATTTCTGATTTATGCGAACACTTAGTGACTTGTTATATAAAGTGATTTGGATATTGTGTTAATTTGGGCTTATGTTATTCTTAATTTGGACTTGTGATTTATGCTATATTTTGGCTTATCATGTGCGATTGTGATATATCATGAAGTATTGTAAAAATGTGTTATATTTGTGATGTTTGTGATGCTGGGAAGTTGACTATAGTTTGTGATTTATTGTGAAACTAGGTATGTCCGTGGGCACGTGCCTGTGACATGTCTTCAGAACGATGCAACGTATGAAAAGCCCTATAAATAGTAAAATATACCATACAATTCTCGACAGTTTCAAAGAATATGAGATATATTCACTTTTCACAATTTTGGATGCATGGATTTGAAGCTTCCATCACGGAGTTTATGTAGGTCAAGTTTGAATAGTAAGATAACAATTAGTTATAAATAAAAATCTATGTTTCCATCAGCATATGTTAAAAAATAATTATAAATGTGGTGTAAAATCCAACTTCTTAGAACTTTGATGGTGTAAAATTATAAAATTTATCTTTTGAGGAGATATTTGCTAATTTCAGTATAACTTTATGTGTTGAAATTTACCTAAGTGAATATTCATTTAAATCTTCCATTTATATGAAATCAATCAGGGAACTTAGTGAAATTTTCTACATGAACAATTAAAAGAAGTATAAAAAATCTGAAAAATTTAGAAATTTATAAATCTGAAATCTGAAAAATCCAAATATGTGGATATATATATATATATATAAAATCTTCCATTGCATTTGAAATAAATAAGAGAACTCGGTGAAATTTTCTACACTAGTAATCAAAATAAGCATAAAAAATCTAAAGATTCATGAAAATTACTGAAATCTGATTATATATATATATATACATATATATAGTAAGTCTATTAAGAGCTGGGGAGCTGAAATCCTTATCGGGAGCTGGGGTTTTCAGCCATTCGATCGCGATCGATCGCGATCGAACGGCTCAGATCTGATCCCGCTTATCTTCAGATCTGTTGAGGGGTAAAAGGGGTATAATCGAAAACCCCTATCTCTCTTTCTTTCTCATGATCAAAGAAGACCTCCTCTCTCTCTCGCTGTCTCTTTCTTCGTCACTTGTCTAAACCCAACTTCAACGCCTCTCCCTCCTGCTCTGTCTCTGACTCTTCGTCGAAACCCAAATCTTCGAATCGGCTCTCTCTCCTCGACGACAAACCGTTCTCAGACTCTCTTCGAGGAGAAACCCAAATCGATGTTTGGGTTTCGATTTCTACTCTTAGTGGGTTCTACCTCACTCTCGACGACAAACCCAAATTGAGATTAGGGTTTCGATTTCTTCTCTCGGTGGGTTCTCTCTCTGCGACGAAAAACCCAAATCACGATTAGGGTTTCGATTTCTACTCTCAGTAGGGTTCTCTCTCTCTTCGATGACCCAAATAGCGTGAGATCTGTTTTCAAATTGGGGGCATTTTGTGGATATCGAAACCCCTTAGCACGGTGGGTTTGACTGACGCTTGACGCCCTCTATCCTTGACTGCCATTACAGGCTCAGATTTCGGAGGGAAGTGTTTGATTCTCATACATGCTTTTATGACTTCTGTTCAATTTCTTGCATTTTCTTTTGGTTGTGTGTGTAGGCAATGATGAGATTCATTTTGATATAAGTTGGTTATTTATTTTTGGGGATTGAAATTATTGTTTTGAAGCATATTTGGTTGTGTGCCATGATAATTATGCAAAGTTGAATAGAGTTCGGGGAATGAGCGGGAGAGAAGATGGGGAAGAAATGAATGAATGTTGCGGAATCCCCAATGCCCTCAACACTTACCTTACATTTAAGTGATCTGAGTCCAGCCCAATTCATCTGATTTTTGGGCAGTGATGACACACAATGATTGAACATATCACTATATTTTTGTAACTCACGTTGGATGCGTATGATTTGGATACTCATTTAAGCCTTTTGGGGTTTGATTCTCTCCTTCGGTGTGTTGGTGTAGGCAGTGATGTGAAACACTTTATGATCAAAATAATTTTTTCAGCTTGTTGTATTTATGCTTGATTATTTATCTGTCATATTCTAGTTGGCACGACACCCCAATGCAGCCCTAGTGAGAATAGTGTGTTCTGAGCCTACTGGTTTTTTTTACTCTATATATATACATGAGTAAGTTTATTATGAGAGGAAGTTGATTGATCGTGAGAAAGAAAGAGAGATAGGGGTTTTCGATTTTACCCCTTTTACCCCTCAACATCTGAAGATAAGCGGGATCAAATCTGAGCCATTCGATTGTAATCAATCGCGATCGAATGGCTGAAAACCCCAGCTCCCGATAAGGATTTTAGCTCCCCAGCTCTTAATAGACTTACTATATATATATAAGACAAGTGATGAAAATATATGTTTTTCATTCATGATTGACCAATTATATATATATATATATATATATATATATATATATATATATATAAGAATGGCTGACCAATTTTTTATATTCATGATTTTTTCCTTTTGGAGTGTGTAGGCAGTGATGAAAAGTTTATACAAGACAAGTAAAATGATTATTTTTTTTGCACCCTCCTACCAAGTTAGTGTGTAAGTCTTTTCAGCTTCAGGTTCAGTTTCTGTTATCGACAATTGGGATACATATTCATGTATATTTTGAAATTTATCATTGTTTTTGTTAAAGCGATTGACTTGGAAGAGGTGGAGATGCAAAAAAAAAAAAAATTGGCAGGAACTAGTAGGCATGGCTTAATAAAGCAACCCTAGTGACAAACTCAAATTTCTCCATTTGACTCACTTATACTTGATTTATTAGTAGGCATGGATGAAAAGTTTATGCATGATTTTGTTTATTCATGATTTTTTCCTTTTGGAGTGTGTAGGCAGTGATGAAAAGTTTATACAAGAAAAGTAAAACGATTTTGTTTTTTTGCACCCTCCTACCAAGTTAGTGTGCTAGTCATTTCAGCTTCATGTTCAGTTTCTGTTTTCGGCAATTGGTATACAGATTTTTTTTTGGGTGGTGTTCAGTTTCTGTTGTTCTGAGCTTACACATTTTGCACTTCATGTTCAGTTTCTTCTGTTCTGAGCTTACACATTTTGAACTTCATGTTCAGTTTCTGTTGTTCACTTTCTGTTGTTCTGAGCTTCTTGTTCAGTTTTTGGTGGTGTTGTTCTGAGCCTACAGATTTTTTTGCTGTTGTTGTTGTTCTAAGCCTACAGATTTTTTTTCTGAATTTTTTTGTTGTTGTTCAAATACCTGTCTATCCTGAATTTGATGATACCCTGTGATTTAAAATTTCCAGCATTATCATGTTCATCAAACACTCCTGAGGAACAGCCGAGTGGTATGTGGTTATATCGCCAAGTCAAAAGTTTACCTGTAATTCATTATAATACATATATTTATGTACTTGCTTCTTTATTTTTTGGTATAATACATATAGGCAGCGATAACACACAATGATTGAACATATCACTATATTTTTGTTACTCACATTGGATGCGAATGATTTGGATACTCATTTAAGCCTTTTGGTGTTTGATTCTCTCCTTCGGTGTGTTGGTGTAGGCAGTGATGCGAAACACTTTATGATCTAAATAATTTGTGTTCTGAGCCTACTATAATTGGTGAATGATATTTTGTGTTCTGAGCCTACTATATTTTTTAAATAAAAATTTTGTTGTTTCCAGGCTGATTGAGCTCTGTTTAATTTTGATTTCAGGTTGATTTCAGGTTGAAGTGCTTCTTGGAGCTACTCACTACTTGACACCAGTTGACATTTGGTCTGTTGCTTGTATATTTGGTGATAAAAGTTGTATAGTAGCTAAATTTTTAAAGTTTCGATGTACTTGTGCGTTATTGAAGCAAGTATACTATCAATGTATTGAAGCAAATAGCATTATTTATGATATTAATTTCTCGTGGGTTCTGTTATTGGTCTTGGTTGAGGATGTTTACATGTATAAGATTTCAAGTGTCAAGACCATGGCATTACCTTCCACTTGTATGATGATCGAAATTTATTCAGATTTATTTATTATTATTGTTTTGGTGTCATGTGATCATATGATGAATACTCATGTATGTGTGCTTTACTTCTACTAGGTTAACTTGCAATTTACCCTCAGTATCTTGATCCTGTACTTCTGAAATGGAGATTATACTCCTCTTAAATGACAATGAAGACTCCTCCTGTTCTTTTGTTATAGGTCTTAAAGTTGTTCTTGAATCACAGAGAGGAAAGGTATGGTAAAAGCAGGGTTCGTGTTTCTGAAGTTTGCAGTTATTCCTGTTTGCAATAGGTCATAAAATTGTTCCTGGATCACAGATAAAAAGGCATGGTAAGTGCATGGGTTCAAGTTTCTGAAGTTTACAGATATTCCTTTCTGGTTGAAAAATATCAAATCAACGGAAGAACTGTTTAAAGCCCTAGTGTCATATCCTGTAGTTTCGCCCAACTTGCCTTTGGTTTGTTGAGCTATGCTTTATGTTTGCGTCGCATAGGTAAAAAAGTCTTATGTCCCTTCCACCTTTTTTTTTTAAAACTCATGACATATGCTTGAGTCTGAGCCTAGTCCGCAGTCATAGACTCTATATTCAGATCATTACCAATTCATATAAGAGTGAACATATCTGGCAGCTACTTGAAAGAAGGTTTCAAAGCAGCAGCAGCAGCAACATCAGTGTTACAAACAAAAGGGTTTAAAACATAATTGTAACCACAAACAAGTTTTAACTTTCTACTTCCATTATTTCCACTTCCATTATTTCCATTACAATCCATACATGACCAACACACTAAAACAAATTTAAACCTCCTGGCAAAAAACTGACTGACACCAGACCAAACTAAACCTCCTGGCAAGAAACTGAACATGAAGCTGAAATGACTTGCACACTAACTTGGTAGGAGGGTGCAAAAAAACAAAATCATTTTACTTGTCTTATATAAACTTTTCATCACTGCCTACACACTCCAAAAGGAAAAAATCATGAATAAACAAAATCATGCATAAACTTTTCATCCCTGCCTACTAATAAATCAAGTATAAGTGAGTCAAATGCAGAAATTTGAGTTTGTCACTAGGGCTACTTTATTAAGCCATGCCTACTAGTTCCCGCCATTTTTTTTATTTTTTATTTTTTATTTTTTTATTTTTTTTTTGTTGCATCTCCACCTCTTCCAAGTCAATCACTTTAACAACAACAATGATAAATTTCAAAATATACATGAATATGTATACCAATTGCCGATAACAGAAACTGAACCTGAAGCTGAAAAGACTGGCACACTAACTTGGTAGGAGGGTGCAAAAAAACATAATCATTTTACTTGTCTTATATAAACTTTTCATCACTGCAAACACACTCAAAAAGAAAAAAATCATGAATATAAAAATTGGTCAGCTGTTCTTATATATATATATATATAATTGGTCAATCATGAATAAAAAACATATATTTTCATCACTTGTCTTATATATATAGAGTAAGTCTATTAAGAGCTGGGGAGCTGAAATCCTTATCGGGAGCTGGGGTTTTCAGCCATTCGATCACGATTGATCGCGATCGAACGGCTTAGATTTGATCCCGCTTATCTTCAGAATGTTGAGGGGTAAAAGGGGTAAAATCGAAAACCCCTATCTCTCTTTCTTTCTCACGATCAATCGACCTCCTCCCATAATAGACTTACTCATGTATATATATAGAGTAAAAAAAACCAGTAGGCTCAGAACACACTATTCTCACTAAGGCTGCATTGGGGTGCCGTGCCAACTAGAATATGACAGATAAATAATCAAGCATAAATACAACAAGCTGAAAAAATTATTTAGATCATAAAGTGTTTCGCATCACTGCCTACACCAACACACCGAAGGAGAGAATCAAACCCTAAAAGGCTTAAATGAGTATCCAAATCATATGCATCCAACGTGAGTTACAAAAATATAGTGATACGTTCAATCATATATATATATGGGAAATGCTCCATTGAAAACGGGTCTAGTTTTCACGGGTTGGAAAACACCAATCTGAGCCGTTGGAACGCTCATGATCGTGATCAGCGACTCACATCGAGCTCCCATAACCCGTTTCAATTGATTAGCGGAGGGTTATTTTGGGAATTTCGTCCCAAATAACTCTTCGCTGAACAGATTCTAAAAAAAATGATATAACATAGGCTGTTGTTGGGAACAACGGCCTAGGTTATAAAAAAATGAATTATAGGCCATTGTTTGGATCAACGGCCTTGTTCTAAATTTTTATAACCTAGGCCGTTGTTCCCAACAACGAAACAACGGCCTATAATTCAATTTTTTATAACCTAGGCCGTTGTTCCCAACAACGGCCTAGGTTATATTCATTTTTTCAGAGCGAATCAGGCGAAGAGTTATTTGGGATGAAATTCCCAAAATAACCCTCTGCCACTTAAGTGATATTGGGTGATGGGCAGAGGCAATCTGAGCCGCTGATCACGATCAAAAGTGATCGAACAGCTCAGATTGGTGTTTTCCAACCCGTGAAAACAAACCCGTTTTCAATGGAGCATTTTCCTATATATATATATATATATATATATATATATATATATATATATATATATATATATATATATATATGGGAAAGGATCCGTTGCACACTAGCCTAGTGTTCAATCCCGTGCGCACTCGTTGTGGACCGTCCGATCGTCATGATCCATCTTGATGAGCATCCAACGGTTTGCATTCATTCTGTTGGGTCACTTAATGTGTGTGTGTGTGGGGGGGGGGGGGGGGGTATAATCAGAATTCCCCCCCCCACTAAACCTAACTCCCTATCTGCAACATTCCCTCTCTCTTCCACTCATCCCCTTCCCTGCCTTCCATTGGAAAACCCTAGCCCCCATATCATCTCCCCCCTTCCTCTAGAACGTTATCTGCGTAAGATTTCTCCATCTACTCCCTCCCTCTCCAACGCTCCCTTCGACTGTTCTTAGTCATTTTCAAGAGGCGATTTGAAAACCCTACCCCCAAAATCGAGTTAGGGAGACCCATCGACCCTATCGATTTCTTCCTCCTCGTGACGCGATCCAGATCTTGTAATGGGTTTTTCAATTTCTCATCTCTATCTCCAGTGCGCACCCGATCGTTATTGACGGTATCGATTTGATTTGATTTGATTTATTTTTTTTTATTACTTGATATTGTTGAAAAAAAAACCATTTTACTGAACTCAGTTTCAAAATTAATTTGCTATTGTCGAAATGAAATCCGAAATTAGCATCTTGATTAACATTTTAAATTTTTAACAGGTATGGAGTTAGGTGAAGGTTGGAAAAAAACACATTTTACTGAACTCAGTTTGGAAATTAATTTGGTATTGTTTATGATGTATGTAGTTCTATATTTTAGTAAATTTATGCAGTTAGTGAGAGATTAGATCCAATCCTAGCTCAAATCCCTAGCTCATGTTATTTGTTGTTGTTGTTGTTGTCGACGACTATTGTTGTTGTCGACGACGGTCGTCCTCGTTTATATAAAACCATCATCAGTAAAGATTAGATCTTTATGGGTATTACTCCATTATTGAATCCAAACTTTGAGTAGATGTTATGAGGGTTTCTTACTGTTGTTTGTAGGTTATAACTATGAAGAATGATAATTTGGGATGCGCATTGGGATGCTTCTGATGGCTTCTCATGCTTCGGGCAAAAAATAATCAAGTATGCTAACACAACTGTTTCAACTCTTTTTCTTGTAGATAAGGAGGTTGAAAAAAGTGGAGATGAAGGCTTCTGATCTTGTATAACTCAAGTGCTACTATTTTTTTTTACCTTAACAATTTTCCATAATGTGTACAATCTCCTTCCTGTGAAGGGTTCAGATTCTGCTGATATTTTATGATGTTATCATGGTTTGTAAAGGCTTTTGATATGTTATAACTGTGAATAAATAATTTGGGGTGTGGATTGAGGTGTAACTGATGGGTTCTCATGCTTTGGATAAAAAACTATCAGTATGTTGCCCCAAGCTTTTCAATAAATTTTGTTGATGTGCATGACGATACAATCGTGGAGATGATGGCATAAACTATGAATTTGAAAATGTGTAAGCTCAGAACAACACAAACTGAAGATGAAGTTGAAAATGTGTAAGCTCAGAACAACACAAAGTGAACATGAAGATCAAAATGTGTAAGCTCAGAACAGCATAAAGTGAACATGAAGTTGAAAATGTGTATTCTCAGAACAACACAAAGTGAACATGAAGATGAAGTAACAAATTTTGTAAGCTCAGAACAAACAGAAACTGAGCATGAAGTATCAAAATTTGTTACCTCAGAACAAACAGAAACAGATAATGAAGTATCAAATTTTGTAAGCTCAGAACAAACAGAAACTGAGCATGAAGTATCAAAATTTGTTACCTCAGAACAAACAGAAACAGATAATGAAGTATCAAATTTTGTAAGCTCAGAACTAACAGAAACGGAGCATGTAGTGTCAAATTTTGTAAGCTCAGAACTAACACAAACAGAGCATGAAGTATCAAATTTTGTAAGCTCAGAACAAACACAAACAGAGCATGTAGTATCAAATTTTGTAAGCTCAGAACAAACAAAAACAGAGCATGTAGTATCAAATTTTGTAAGCTCAGAACAAATAGAAACAGAGCATGAAGTGTGAAATTTTGTAAGCTAAGAAATAACACAAACAGAGCATGAAATATCAAATTTTGTACGCTTAGAACAAACACAAACAGAGCATGTACTATCAAATTTTGTAAGCTCAGAACAAACAGAAATACAGCATGAAGTATCAAATTTTGTACACTCAGAACAAACACAAACAGAGCATGTACTATCAAATTTTGTAAACTCAGAACAAACAGAAACACAGCATGAAGTATCAAATTTTGTTAACTCAGAACAAACAGAAAATGAACATGAAGCATCAAATTGTGTACGCACAGCTCAGAACAGCAGAAACTTAACATGAAACATCAAATTCTGTACGCTCAAGACAAACAGAAGCTGAACATGAAGTTTCAAATTTTGTAACCACAAACTAGTTGGAGAGTGTTATGAAGATTATAGAAAACAAATAAATACACAATTGTAACCACAAACAAGTTGTATCTTTCAATTTCTACTATTTTCATTACAATCCATGCATGACCAACACACTAAAGAATTCCATTTGTCGGAGAGTGTTGTGAAGGTATCTCTGGTTCTCCACTAACGACCTTCTTGTTCTTCCTCTTGAATTCCTGCACAAACTGATTCATTAAATAAAAAAAATGCAAGCACGTATGTGCTATGTTCATTTACCAGTGTTTGGTAATTTTCAATACTACAAAGGTTATATAGGATCAGAATATATCATCATCATCTCCACGATTGTCAATTTATACCAACCAAACAAAAACAAGTATCTTCATGCGTCTCTTTTATGTCCATCATCAGTTTGCAAAACATAACGATTAATTTAACAAATGTGCTATTTGGTATTCAAGAACATTAATTAATGATTTTGCCCCTTTTGCCCCTCGACAAAGCCAAGATAAGCGGGATCAAAATAATGTGTGTGTGTATTCCCATATAGGGAAAGGATCCGTTGCACACTAGCCCAGTGTTCAATCCCGTGCGCACTAGCCTAGGACCGTCCGATCGTAATGATCCATCTTGATGCCCATCCAACGGTTTGCATTCATTCCCGCGGATCACTTAATGTGTGGGGGGTATAATCGGAATCCCCCCCCCCCACACTAAACCTATCTCCCTATCTGAGCCATTTGATCGCGATCATTCGCGATCGAATAACTGAAAACTCCAGCTCCCAATAAGGATCTCAGCTTCCCAGCTCTTAATAGACTAACTATATATGAGTCAGGAAATTTAGCAACATTCAGTGAAGTGACAATCGTAAAGCTCAGATAGGATTATTTCATCACTAGTCACTCCTATTAATCATTAAATCATAGTGTGCAACTTCAGAAACATAATCCATCTCATCATCACTTATAACCAATTAGGGAAAATAGAGCTCAGATAGGATTAATTCATCACAAGTCACTCCTACAAATCATTAAATAAATGATTTATAGTGTGCAACTTCATAAACATAATCTATCTCATCATCACTTTTAAAACTAGAATCCAAGTTATCCAACGAGAAAGCAAACTCACAATCACATGAATGTAACAAACTATTTGGGGAATCGAATACTTCCCTAACATATTGTAGCTGATCCTCTTGTTCCACACACTATTCTTGAGATGCAAACATTACCTGACAAATTAATTAACAATAAAGAGTTTGAACAAGTGAATGGAAATTAATTAATGAACAATTGTAATAAAGTTATTGATTTGATGTTCAAAAATGAAATACAAAGAAGAGAAGTAATCTCACCATGTTCTTGAGAATGCACCCTGAGAGTAAGTTCTTGAAATGAACTTTCTATTCTAAAAAGGTAACAACATGGAGCATCCTTTCCTAAGAACTAAGAATACATTAGGATTGCAGTTAGTTCTATATTTTACTAAAATATAGAACTACATATTCATAGGAAATACTTGACAAACATACCTTCAATAACCATGGACAATCAGAATTTCGGATTTTATCATAAACAATACCAAATTAATTTCCAAACTGAGTTCAGTAAATTGTGTTTTTTTCCAACATTATCAAGTTAAAAAAAAAAAATAAACCTTCATTGACGATGACGAATTGAGGAGAAAGAGATGAGAAATTGAAAATCCCATTACAAGATCTGGATCGCGTCACGAGGAGGAAGAAATCGATAGGGTCGACGGGTCTCCCTAACTCAAATTTGGGGGTAGGGTTTTCAAATCGCCTCTTGAAAATGACCAAGAACAGTCGAAGGGAGCGTCGGAGAGGGAGGGAGTAGATGGAGAGATCTTTCGCAGATAACGTTCAAGAGGAAGGGGGGGAGATGATTTGGGGGCTAGGGTTTTTCCAATCGAAGGCAGGGAAGGGGATGAGCGGGAGAGAGAGGGAATGTTGCAGATAGGGAGATAGGTTTAGTGTGGAGGGGGGGAATTCCGATTATACCCCCCCCCACCCACATTAAGTGACCCAACGGAATGAATGCAAACCGTTGGATGCTCATCAAGATGGATCATGACGATCGGACGGTCCACAACGAGTGTGCACGGGATTGAACATTAAGCTAGTGTGCAATGGATCCTTTCCCTATATATATATATATATATATATATATATATATATAGTCTTCTTCCGTTGCAAACGGGTCTGTGTGCACAGATCCGTGCGAACTTTGATCTGGACCGTTGGATCTTTGATCCAACGGTCCATATATTTTTATTAAAAATTGCCATAGCCCGTCGTTGGGAAGGACGGGTTAAGGCTAAATTTTATATTTAAAAAATAGCCTTAACCCGTTCTTACCAATAACGGGTTAAGGCAATCTATATTCATTTGTATCTGCATTCAGATCGTCTTCTTCGACGATTCTCTCTCTCGCTCTTTCTTCTTTCTTCGACGAACCAACTTCGAAAAAAACCCTAATCCTTCGTCTAAACCCAAATTAGCCCTCCTCTGTCCGCTCTTCCTCCTCTCTCCCAATATCTACGCCAAAGTTTGAAACCCTACTCTCTCATCCCCTCTTCGAAACGAAATCGAAACCCTAGTTCTCCTCCAAATTGATTCTTTGGCTTCATTTGGACCTATTTTGTAAGGTATAGACTATTTCTTTACCTCAGTAATCTATATTTGTGTTTATTTTTGAATTTGTGTATACTAATTATTTAGTAAGTGGGGAAAAATTTATTTACCTTAGTAGATTTTAGATGTAGAATTGGGTTGACTTTAAGTATATTCAATTGCCAAATTTTTTTGCTTGCGTTAGTAATTTGTAGAACTAGAACTGTATATACGAAATTAGTTAGAAACTTTTCAGTGCGGTTATGGTTGAAAACCCTACAAACGACCTCCAAAAAATACAAAACTTTGAGAGTATGTTGGTCTCACGTAGTACAAGCCACCCCAAGTTGTAGAAATGAGTTTCGACTCATGGTTAGAGAGATACGGCCGCATATCGCTTTCGGTTGAAAAAAACCAAGTAAAGCTGTACACGGCCGTATCTCGCTAACCGTGACTCGAAACTCGCTTCTACAAATTCGGGTGGCTTGCGCTACGTGAATTCGACCTAGTCGGAAAGTTTTATAATTTTCGGATGCCGTTTGTGCGGTTTTCTCAAGTTCCTCGCAGGAGAAGTTTTTGACTTAGAATTTTGTAAGTGCGGTTAGACTAGATTACCCTTCAAACTACCTCCAAAAAATTCGAAACCTTTCGAGTTGGTTGATGTCCCCTATGAGAAGCCAACCCAACCTGTAGAAGTTAGTTTCGACTCACGGTTCGAGAGATACGGCCGCGTATCGCTTTCGGTTGAAAAAAATCAAGTAAAGCGGTACACGGCCGTATCTCGCAAACCGTGACTCGAAACTCGCTTCTACAAGTTCGAGTGACTTGCCCTACGTGAATTCGACCAAGTCGGAAAGTTTTATAATTTTCGGATGCCGTTTGTGCGGTTTTCTCAAGTTTATCGCAATATAAGTGTAACGCCCCGAATCCCAAATACACTGAATTCGAGATGTTCTACAGGATCTTTTCGCTTCCTTTAGTACAATTTTACAAGGAAATTTGAACTTTTCGCTTTACATCAGAGTTTACATCAATATTACACTTTACATTGCACAGCGGAAGTAAAATTTACAACAATGAAACAAATATACAACAACATTGAGTAATCTTTAAGCATTTGTTCCTCTTTAATCTTTATCAAGCCATTTACCTGCATATAAGACTGTGGGTACATCAGTTTATTCAACCGACGATCATTATACACGGCCATCCTCTCTATGCCAGAAATAGTATAACTTATTTTCCATATTTAGCAAACACAAACTTGTCACATTTCAAACTAAAAGGACTACCATATTGATGTCGTGTTGTGATTGTGCACTTAGTCCTTAATGCAGTTATTTATATTACATGACACTAATGCGCACTTGTTCAGATTCTATGCATCCCATACTACATAGGTCCGAGGGCATGCCCTTAATTGTTCTTCATCTTTGTAGGGTTCAATCCCTCGCCATGACTTAATCTACTACTGTAATTACGGTAGGTATCTTAGATGTTCTATGATCTACGAGCCCATGTCCAGGCAGCCTGGAGGGGAATCCCACGCACTGACACGACGCATCGAGCAGGCAACCTATGGACAATTCAGCCTCCGCCATGGAACAATGGTCCCACCCATAGCCGCTCAAACATCCCACAAGCGTCGCCACCGGGACGATAATTCTGAAGTAGTGCCCACGCCATGTCTTGACGCATCAAGCAGGCAGCCTGTGGATCACTCTCACACCACTAATCCGATGGCCCTCATACTCGTGTTTTTCTCCTACTTTAATCACGTCTTCACTATGTACTAATCCTTAGTTTTTATCAAAATCATGAACAAAAATCAAATCTCTAGAGTTAGCCTCTCCACTAAACCGGACTTATTCATTCATTCAAACACGACCAACCTTGGTCTTTCTTTCAAATTTTCATTTCATTTATTTCCAAATGCCGGGGGAGACTTAGCTACTCTTTTTGTTTCAATTTTCAATTTACAATTTCCAATATGAGCATTCCCAACTCATAAATTTCCATATTGAGTCATCATACTCAAAAGTAATTCTCTTTTCAAATCATGATTTCTAAATCGTTCAAATAGTCCATAACTATACATGAAATTCATATGCTTTATCAATTATCACTTTCACCTTGAAATTTACATCACTAACGAATATCCACATTTCACATTTTTCACACTATTCTCAAATGAGAACAATTCACATCACAACAATAAAATTTCTTCCTTTACTACATTAATCTTCTAATCCTTCATTTCAAATTCTTTTTGCAAGATATAATTTTCACAAAGTATACATATAGAACCATAGTTCTATTATGCATTTTAGTCTCAAATCATAGTGTACTTCATGCAAATAATTTCTAAATTATTTTTATAAAGTCTCATATATTTTTAGGAGAATAGTCATATTTTTTCCATAATTTTTGGACAATTAAAAACCCCCAAAAAATTGGTTTTTCAATCTTGCCGAGGGCAAGATTCGAACCCAGCACCCCAGAGACACAGCCAAAAGCACAGACCACTAGGCCAATGTGCTAAGCGGTATAAAGGAGCGCTGAGAGTATTAAATACTCTCGGCCTCTGATTTCTATATACTAAAAAAATTTGTGAAACAAAAGTGCGCCACGGGGATTCGAACCGGCCTTCACAGGGAACCCAACGCACGCTCTGACCATTTGAGCTACGTGCTCAGGTTGTCAGAGTACAACTTAAATTCCTTTTGAACCAATTTCCTCTGTTGTTAAAACGTCTCGATGTTCAACTAGTCCTCATTTCATTTTGCTTTCATGAAAATTACTGTAGAATTCCAGATTAATTATTTCTTGTCTAATTTACATATCAGTATGAAAAAAAATATTTTTTTCCAACAATTAAAACATATTTTCATACAATTGATTCGAATTCTACATGATAATCACCACCTTCTTTATTTCGACATCTATTAACAACTAATACCATTAATCCCTTTGTTAGCAACTGAGGATTAATTCTCTGTTTTTAACCCTTTATCATACATACAAATCTATAACTTAATTCATTTATTTCAATATCACACAATGATCCATTTATTCACAAGAAGTAGCATTACCAATCTACTGACTTGTGTATATAATTTGTGATGTAGATAATGAGACATTCTTTAACAAACCATGGTTATAATTAATCCATACAAACTTAGATTTTTACTAATCAAATCACATACAATTTGCACACCCACATTCCAATCAATTCATAGGTCAATGTCCAATTAAAAGTGTACTCTTATTAATATTTTTCATGCCTCATTCATTCAATTTAATCTAGCATGCATCCCTAATTAGAATATAGAAAATTTACCCACCTTGTATGGAGAGAAAAATTCACTAGCAATCCCTAAACAAATGTCCTTGCGACGAAATGCTCCTCCTTGAACACGTGCACCCAAGCCTCCAAGCACACCTCACCGAATGCTCCCTCTTCTTGATGCCGGCCTCCCCTTGATGTTGCAAGCATAAGATCCCACGCACTCTCAATCTTTTAACTCACAAAATACTAATAGATAATATAATTTAGACTATAGATTTGGAAGAGAATAATTTTACACAAGAATAACTAGCCATGGGGGGGGGGGTATTTATACTAAAAATCAAAGAGAATGGAGGGCTAGGATCAATTGGTTGGTTGTAAGATGGAGGGTCAAGATGAAAGTAGGAGTTGCAATAACTACCCACAACCAAGTAACCACCACACCATGATCACCATTACAAATTTTAGTTTCCCTCCAAAAGACCACAACCGGCCATGGGAAGTGCATTTTGCACGTGTACGTGTAGTGCACGTGCATGCAACTAGGCCCAAAAATTGTACATTAAATTTTTGTATAAAAATAAAATAGTCTTTAAATTGTATTCTACATGACAAGTTGTATAAAAATAGATTAATCCATGAGCTTTAGTTTATGGGCCAAAAATACTTATTATAAAAATAATAAATTTAATTAACTTTGGGCTTTTAAAAGAAAAGGCTTTTTGTCCAATTGAAAGAAGGCTTTTGTATAAAATAATTAAAAGCACATATTTAAATATCTATACTCATCTTGATGAAAATATTTACCAAAAATATTGCACGTGCACACTACGTGCAAAATAAATATTTTTTCATTAAATGAAAAATCAGGGCATTACAATAAGTTTGTGACTTAGAATTTTTTAAGTGCGGTTAGATTAGAAAACCCTTCAAACCACCTCAAAAAAATTTGAAACTTTGCGAGTAGTATGATCTCATGTCGCACAAGCAACCAGAACTTGTATAAGTCAATTTCGACTCACGGTTAGAGAGATACGGCCGTGTATCGCTTTCGGTTGAAAAAAACCCAAATAAAGTGATACACGGCCGTATCTCTCGAACCGTTAGTCGAAACTGACTTGTACAAGTTGTGGTGGCTTGCGCTACGTGAATTCAAGTAAGGTGCAAAGTTTTATTAATTTTGGATGCCGTTTGTGTAGTTTTGTCACGTTCCTCGCATTAGAAGTTAGTGACTTAGAATTTTGTAAATGCGGTTAGATTAGAAAATCCTTCAAACGACCTCCAAAAAATACAAAATTTTGCGAGTAGGATGATCTCATATAGCATAAGCAATCCCAATTTGTAAAAGTGAGTTTCGATTAACGGTCCGAGAGATACAGTCGTGTGTCGTTTTTGGTTATAAAAACACCAAATAGAGCAGTTTAGTACCCCTAACTGTTCTTCGTTTCACGGTTTCTTAGGTATGGACAGTTTTGAAGAAAGTTCTGTTGCCAGAGAGAAATTTTTTCGTGCACAACAAATTGGCGAGTTTCTTCCTCATGTTGACGAGCACCTAAAACCGAAGATTGGTATGACATTTCCCACTCTAGAGGAAGCAGAAAAATTTTATTCATCATATTGCAAATGTGTGGGATTTTCTATGCGTAAGGGTGGAAATAAATACAAGAAAAACGATGTAGTGGATAAATCATATGTTTGTAATAAATCCGGGGAGTCACCGAATAATCATAATGAAGCTAGATGAGGAACAACTTCTAGAACGGATTGCAAAGCTTTCGTTCGTGTCAAACTAAATCCACAATGTAATTCACAAAGTAATTCGTGGATTCTTTATTCATTAAATGAAGCACACAATCATGAATTTACTTCACCTAGTAGACGTCACTTGCTACCGCGAAACCGTGAATTGAGAAAGACAGATAAAAAAGTAATTGGTCAACTTACCGAAGCTAATGTCCCTGTATGCAAACAAATGCTATTCTTCGAAGGTGCAAGTGGAGGTAATGAGAAAATTGATTTCACTGAAATCGATGTCAGAAATCTCAGGAGAGACGAGATGGAAGGTTTAAAAGGGCACGACGGGCAAATGCTACTTGAGTTCTTTGAATCCAGAAAGGAGACCGATCCTTTATTCTATTTTGATTACCAATGTGATCCCGAAGGGCGATTGTCACATTGTATCTGGGTAGATAGTATCGCTGGAAAGAATTATAAAGTATTCGGGGATGTTCTTTGCTTTGATGCTACCTACAACACAAACTGATACGGGATGTTGTTCGTACCATTTGTTGGATTCAACCATCATTGGCAATCAATATTTCTAGATTGTGGGTTCATTCCAAATGAGAAGGCATCCTCATTTGAGTGGTTCTTTGAAAAGTGGCGATGAGCAATGACTCACGATCCGATGAACATCGTGACAGATGAGGATCGTGGAATAACTTCTACAGTTTCTAAAGTTTTTCCAATCACGTCACATAGATATTGCATTTGGTATATTTTGGATAAGTTACCGCATGAAGTGCGCATGCTGAATAATGTTGACGAGTTCAGGGATGCAGGGGTGGCAAACGGGCCCAGCGGGCCGGGCCGGGCCCAACCCGCGCGGGTTGGCACGTTTGACTGTGCGGGCCGGGCCGGGTTGGGGTCTTATGCGGGCCGGGCCGGGCCGGGTCAGATTATGATTTGGGTGGCCCGCCCAACCCGTGAACCCATTAGGGCTCAACCCGGGTTGGGCCGGGTCGACCCGCGGGTTGGCCCGTTTAATATATAATTTTTTATTTTTTTTTTATATTTTTTTTTGGGTATCTTAAATGAATAAATCGAACTAATAATAATAATAATTTTACAAATGATGTATACAATTATACAAACAACCATATTTTTGTTTGATGAATATTACATTTTTAAAAAAATTATAATACTAAGTAAGTAATACTACTAGTCTACTAATAAGTAATAAATTATACAATTCTTCAAATATCCCCAAATGATGTTTAATTATAATACTAAGTCTAAGTATGTAATTCAGTAATAATACTAATAAGTAATAATACTACAATTCTTAAAATTGAATCAAATATCCCCAAATGATGTTTAATTATAATACTAAGTAAGTAATAATACTAATAAACAAAAAAAATCGTAATAATAATAATAAGATTGAAAGAGTGAAATTGACAACAAATTTTGAAATTTTATTCATATGAATTTAAGTTGTACAATTTGAACAATTTATAACGAAATGAAGAATTCAATTCACAAATAAGTTTTATACAATAACATATTTCTTAATTCTTATGTACAATTTTAATTGACTACAATTTTTCTAATTTAACATAACAAGAAAAGCTATTGTTGTTGCTGTTGTTGTTGTTGTTGTTGTTGTTCTTCAGGCGAGTTGCTCCCACTTGTGGAACTCGATAGTGCTTTCCCTTGCGTCCTATCTTCAGCCTTCAGCCAGTCTTCTGTGCATACGAGCATCTCTAACGTCTCGGGCTTCATCCGATTCCTGTAATCTGATAGAACCCTGCCACTTGTAGAAAATGCACTCTCAGAAGCAACTGTAGAGACAGGAGGAGTTAGTAAATCTTTAGCCATAATTGATAGAATACTAAAAGTGTGTTCATGTTCTTTCCACCACTGTAAAATATCTAGTGCAGAAGTAAAAGGCTCAGCATCTTGTTGGTTATACCAATTTAATTCATTTGGTTGATTAGTCCTAGGTTTTTTAGATTGAATTTTTTCAAGTAAACTAAATGTTCTATCACCAATTCTACTTTTACCTTTAGAACCACCAGAAGAAGAACTAACTACAGAAGTTGTACTACTAGAAGCAAAACGTCTATCATAATAATCATACAAGTTATTTAACGTGGATTCAAATTTAACTAAAAAACTAGCGCAATCAATTGTTAATTCTACAATGTTATCTAAATATCCAAAAAATATTTCTATCAAATTCTTCGTACCTTCAAATTTGATACGAGGATCCATAACAGTAGCAACACAAATCAACATAGGAGGAGGAAAATAATACTTCAAAAATTTAGTAAATGCAGGTTTTACAATGTCACTAATATAGGTATCATTTAACATTTCGTTAAATGTTTGAACCATGCTAACTAATTCAATAAAAATGCTACTAGAAGTAGATTCATATATTTTTGAAAATTTTAAAGTTGCGGTTTTAAAAGGTTCTAAAAATTTCAACAAAGATTCACTAAAAAACCAATCGGCGGCAGTCATTTGAAAATTAGGCATATTTTGTGCGATACAAAAATCATTTACAACTGCTTTATATTCGGTGACAACATTTAGTAAATCAAAAGTAGAATTCCATCGGTGTCTAACATCCTTTGGAAATTTTCTAAAAGGAACATGTCTAGCTCTACACCAAGCTTTCCATTCTTGTAGAATGCTTGGTTTTAATGCAATAAAATGTACACAATCTCTAATTTTAATTATATATGGATCAGTTATAGCTAATGCATCTTGAACACATAAATTTATAATATGACATGCACACCTAACATGAAAAATATTGTCAGATGGAGGGTTTAATATTCTTTTTAAAGTATTAATTGCTACATTGTTGTTAGATGCATTATCAAAACTAATAGCCATAATTTTATCGCGAATATGAAAAACATCACAAATTTCTAAAATACGGTTTGCTATTTCAGCGCCACTATGGGGATACGGCAACGACGCAAGTGATATGATTCTTTTATTAAGAATCCAATCATTGTCGATCCAATGACAGGTTATTCCCATCGTTGGAATATTGTTGACACCCGTCCAACAATCCGAAGTTAAACTAACCCTACAAGTTAAACTATATAAAATTGCAATCAACGCGTCCTTCATTTCCATGTACACTTTAAAACAATCCGATTTGCAAGTATTTCTCGGAATTCTTTTAAATTGAGGGTTTAAGGCCGTTTGATTAAAATTTTCCAAGTTCCTACTCTCGGAATAGGTAAATGGTAACTCATCCTTAATTACTAATCGGGCCATTTCCCGACGAACAAGTTCGGGATCATAAGGGTGGCTATCTACTTGACCGGTCCTAGGGTTTATTCTTTGTTGGCCTTGTAGTTGATCAAGAAGATCTTTATGATTATTTAGGATGTGCCTACTAAGTGTACCAGTTCCGTCACCCTTCTTGAATTTGTATAGTTTATCACATGATTTACACGCTTTCACACCTACACCCGGAGTTTCTGCGTCCGGGATATAATGATAAAACTTATGCCAATCGCTAGTTTCTCCTCTACTTTTCCTACTACTACGGGGTTGTGTGGTGTCGGTTTGTTGTTGTTGTTCTTCTTCTAATTGTTCATGTCCAACATCATCGTGTGTACCCCATTGTTCCATAGTAGGATCAATGTAATCTTGGGCGGGCTCAGTAATTGGGACAATTGGTGGCCTACGTGAAGATGAGGAAGAATCTTGTCCACTACGACCGCTACCGCGTGATCTAGACATAGTGTAGTAATGTGGTATGTAAAAAAAAATCTACAATGTAGGGGCGGACGAGCGGTGAATTATACAAAAAAAAACTAAAAAACAAGAGGGTTGAGATAGAGAAGTTCAAAAAAAGAACAATAATTTTAACTACAACGCAAAAAAAATAATAACAAGAGAAAAGAGATAGAGATATTTTGATACCGTTCACCGTGGAATACGCGTATAAAATAAAACCGTGAAAATTAGAATATAATAGAAAAGATGGAGGAGGGCTTTGCCGATTTCGCAATTGAAGAGTTGAAGTAGATTTGAGTCGATGGTTGAAGAGAGTTGAAGACGTTGAATTTTGTTTTCCGATACGACCGAAATTTGATCGTGTATACGCCTCCTTGTACACTTGTTTGATGATTGCTACAATTGTTCAATTTTTTTTTTTTTTTGATGTATAATAGTAGAGAGAGTAAGAGAGGGAGGTGTGATTTTTTTGGAGATTTGTTGGGGCTATTTATAGACTTAGAATTGGGGAGAAAGAAAAAAAAAAAAAAAAAAAAAAAAAAAAAAAAAAAAAAAAACCTATCTAACGGCAGCAGCAGCAACGGCTCTAAGAGCCGTTGGCTGCACGCTGTGAAGCCCAACGGCACGCGCCCAACGGTCAGCCCGGCCTCGAACCGCGGGTTTCGACCCGTTCGACCCGCGGGTCGAACGGTCGACCCGCCACGGGTCGGTAGGTCGAAATTCGCGGGTCGACCCGCGGGTTGGCGGGTTCAATTTGCGGGTTGACCGGGTTCGTGGGCCGGGTTTGGCGAATCGAATTCGGGAAAAAAGCGATCCGGGTCGACCCGGTCCTATTCACCGGGTTCGACCCGAACCCGTGAAATCCTTAGGCGGGCCGGGTTCGTGGGCCGGGTCGCGGGTGGGTCGCCGGTTGACCCGGCCCAGTTGCCACCCCTAGATGCTTTGAAAACTATCATTTATACGGCGGAATTTAAAACAGAATTTGAACAGAAGTGGAAAATTTTGATTTTCCAGTACAAACTTAAGAATAGCAAATGGTTAAAGGAAAAATTTGAGATCCGCGAGAAATGGGCTCTTGTGCACGCAAGAGACTCATTTTGGGTCGGCATGTTGAGTACCCAACGTAGCGAATCGCTACATTCATCCTTGAAGCACCATACTCATAAGAAGTACTCATTACATGAATTTGCCGTCATCTTTGACTAGTCTTAGTAAAACAAAGACACGATGAACTTAAAGAAACACATCGTAATCGCGAGGAGATGCCAAAATTGAAGACCGAATGGGCATTGGAGTCACAAATGGCGGGAAGATACACACTTCAGATTTTCTACAAATTCCAACAAGAAGTTGTAAAAAGCTTATTACTTAATATGAGTTTAATTGCGAGTATGGATACACCGGATAGTGCAGCTTATTCTGTAACAGTTTGTAAAAATTCAGAACCGGAGAGAGTTATTTCTTATTGTAAAATCACTCAAATTGCTAAATGCCTTTGTGCCATGTACATCTTCGTAGGCATTTCCTGTAAACATCTATTGGCAGTTATTTGGTTCACACACCGCACTACCCGAGCAATATATTTGTAGGCGATGGACCAGGAATCAACTGAGAAGAAGCAGTATACCGGTTCCCAATAGTATGGATGACAATTTTGCCTCTCGTTATTGTGAACTGACTATGCACTCAAGACATTTGGTCGATCTTGGTTGTTCTTCAGGGTGAGGGTACAAGTACATGCTCGACCACATGCTCAAGGGAATCGAAGGCTTTGCTAACATTGAATCAGGAAATAGCACACCATACGAAGGTAGCGCACAACCTGAGAGTGGTGAACATGCACATGCACATGCACATGTAGGTGACCCCGTGCAGTGCACCACAAAGGGGAGGCCTAAAGAGAAAAGGTTGAAGTCTATAAGAGAAGGCCAAAAAACGAAGAGGCCAAGACTTTGCAGGATATGCCTTCGTGTCGTTGGTCACGATTCACGAAATTGCCCAAAAAATATAGTAAGGTAATATATCAGAGACTAAGTATTTGTTATTGTACTCAATGAATCTAAACTTGTTGTAGTCAATACTAACCCATTCTTCTTCCTTATTTAGTGGATCGGTAGGGTATGAAGAAGGTCTAAATGCTGGGGAGAGTGATGATGATGAAGGTGAAGGTTCGTGCTAAAGGGTTTTTCATGTTATGTATGTCATATCAAACCTTCAAGATAAACACCGAATAATTGCTTACTTTTTTATTTTGATGTGCAGATAATTATTAATTTCGACTCGATTATTAACTAATTTTTTTTTTGTGTAGGTCCGGAATGAAACAAAATCGCACCCATGGAAAGAATCAATGCGTTGAAAAATTCCTTACTTTTGATTGTATATATGTGGTTAATTGAACGTATCTATATAGTGCAATTAAATTACTGGTGTATTTAATCAGAGTGTACTCTCTGTATGTGTGCATTTTGTGTATTTGTGAACTACATATGTTGATGTGGGTTTTCATGTTGTATTTGGGTAGCGAATGTTTATTTCGGTTGCAATTTGTGAATTTTGAAGATGTGTGCAATTTGTGCAACCCGAACTATTTGTAATTTTTTTTGGTAATCGAATTTTTTTGGATGCTGATGTGTACAGATTTACTAGTTGTGTTGTAGATTGTGTATTTGTGGATGATATATCTATATTGTGGAAAATTGTGAAAATTTATGCAAACTTACAATTTGAATAATAATTAATGCAAAAATTGACTAAACCTAGGGCGTTGTTGGGGATAACGGGTTACAATAACTTAACCCGTTATTGAGAGAACGGGTTAAGTAGATTGATATTGGCAGAACTTCATAACCTACTGACCAAGTATTGATTAAGTACTGCCAATTTCTCTCTACTAAATCCGTTATTGGGGATAATGGGTTAAGATCACTTAACCCGTTATCTCCAATAACGGGTTAAGGAGATAGATATTGGCATTTCTTAATCAATACTTGGTCTGTAGGAGATGAAGTCCTGCGATTATCTCTCCACTTAACCCGTTATTGGCGATGACGGGTTAAGATCACCTAATCTGTCATCGTTAATAACGGGTTAAGTAGAGAATTTTTTACAGAACTTTCGTCTGTGTAGGCTATATCTGCTTTTGTTGATACATATACAAATTTGTTCATTCACATCAATCTTGAGATACTTATAGTTTTGCAGTGCCTTCGCCTTTGTGGTATAACTCTTCAAATTTTCAAGATAAAGTTTGGAGAATATAGGGATACAGGTTATGTCTTATAACAGTTTTGTACAACAAATATTACAAACTGGCAAAAACATGATATTTGAAGATACATAGAATGCATACATAACTCAAGCGAATTGATATTACAAAGTCATTCTTTGACACTTTCATCAAAAGTTGAAATTAATTTAGTATACAAGTACATGCTGGATTTCTTCTCAAAGAGGTAGAAAGGACTGCCGACTCTGCCTTTTTTTGAATGCATAAGTAGCAGTTATCCCCCCTGCTTACAATTTAGTTCACTACAATTACACAGAGGTAACAATTCTCCGATTCGTGGGATAGAGTAGTAGTGGGTGTAACCGTATATTCAAAGTACTTGACAACTTCTTGACACGCACTCCTCATATTCGTCCTATTTGTTGCACGATTGTGAGGTGTGTATGCCAAGAAATTGAAAAGTACCATCAATACATTGTGACACCCACCACTACTCCATCCTACGAAACCAGAGAATTGTTACACTCTGTGTAACAATAGAGAACCAATGTGTATGAAAGGAGGAGAATTGCTACTTATGCATACACTCTAAAAGTTCCACAAGATTGGGAAGAAGAGGTGTGAACTTCCTGCAAATCCAAAAAAGTTCAAAGATTGCATTAGATTCAGTTCGCTTTAGAGCGCAGAGTCATCAGATCCAATTAATTGGCCATCAAGAAATGGATCTGATCACATGTAGTAGAACAAGTTCATTATGGAAAAATTAGGATAGAGATGAAGAAGGAGAATTAATGGGATAGCTGCGTGACGTTAGTACAACGCAAGACTAGGCACATTTGTAATGTAGCTCGGAGTAATGTAGCTTGAATCATCTGGTTCTTCTTTTATATCCTCGGTCCTTGTGCTTTTTCCCCACATGTAGCCTATATATGGGAAAAATTACATGTAGATCCCCACATGTAGCCTATATATGGGAAAAACCATATGTACATCCCCACATGCATGTACAAGAAGACCAATACGGATGTGGAATCTCGTCGTGAAGTAATTGTGTGCAGTTATTGGAAACACTGTGATGATGATGATATCCCTATTGGAAAAGCCTATGTTCGCTTTAGAGCGCTACGCCATCAGATCCAATTACTTGGCCATCAAGAACTGGATCGATTATTTACGGAAAAAACGGTCAAAATAGGGACCATCATGTATTAGGAAACCATAACAGAAAAAGTATTGGAAAAGCCTAACCCTTTTTTTGTAAAAGCAAGTTAACTATTTGTACTACAAGGTAGGATTATTGCCATGTTGTATATGTGGTTCCACATGTTGCAAAGTGAAATCTAAATGTGAGGATCTACAAATATTAACCTAATTAATCAAAACAAAAAACAAACACTCACTACTAACCCTTAGCCCTACCTTACCCTAACTCTAGCTTACCCTAACCCTTACCCTACACTAACCCTATCTTAACCTAACCCTTACCCTAGGTTAGTTATCATATTTTATTTTTTGAACTTTTACAACACCTATAATGTTAACGAATTTATAGTGGTTAGTAACGTGGCAATAAATGGAAATTAATAAAAAATATAAACATTTATGGGCATATTAATGTCACTTTGCAGAGTTCAGGAGACAATGCTCGCAAAGAGTGAAGAGAAATTTGTAGAAAGCATAAAAATACCTTTCTACTTTACCCGTTATTGTGAATAACGGGTTAAGATCACTTAACCCATTATTCACAATAATGGGTTAAGTAGGAATATTTTGGCAGAATTTTATCATCTACAGAGCTGAGTCGAAAATTCTTCGGCCAATATATGTCTACTTAACCCGTCATTGTGGATAACGGGTTAAGTGATCTTAACCCGTTATTCACAACAACGAGTTAAGTAGAGATATTTTGCCAGAACTTTATCATCTACAGACCTGAAATTAAAAATCTTCTGCCATTATATGTCTACTTAACCCGTCATGTGGATAATGGGTTAGGTGATGTTAACCCGTTATTCACAATAACGGGTTAAGTAGAGATATTTTGGCAGAACTTTATCATCTACAGACCTCAGATAAAAAATCTTCGGCCAATATATGTCTACTTAACCCGTTATTGTCGATGACGGGTTAGGTGTAGGTAACCCGTCATCACCAATGACGGGTTAGGTAGAGATATTTTGGAAGAAAATCAGTATAGGTGTCTTGGTGAAAATACAACCTCACAACAACAATTCATAGCACAAGAATTGAGAAACTCAGTTCACAACAATACAACAACATATATATATCATACCACAACAACTCAGAAATCCATGTTCGCAATAATATATATGTTAACACATAAAATAGGACATTCATTAGCAAATACTAATCTCAACAATTCGTTCAACTTCATTTCTGTGTTTTTTTCAACTACCTATTACAAGACATTCACTACAAAAAAAATCATCTCAACAATGAAGTCCTGTACATGGATCGATTCAGCTATCTTCATGGTTGACTTCCGTGGATGCCCGGTATTTATCTACAATATTTACAAACATAGAAACAAACAGTAGTTCTTAGTTATTTGAACGGAATAAAATCAAAAACCAAACAATAAAATACCACTAACCAACCTATTGTTAGATACTACCTTTTACGACCACGCGGTTTGTGACCACTTGGTGTAAATTGATCGGGTGGGTTCCTCTTTCGTTGGGGATTCTGTCGTCTACCTTCGGTTTCAGGAGATTAAGGGTCATCTTCCCATTGCTCTTCCTCATCTTCTTCAGGTGGTTGTTGTTGTTGAACCTGTTGCGGCTCGGTGATGCGAATTCCCGACCTAGTCACAGTTTGTTTTCGCCGAGGAAGTGGCACGTTGGATTTTAAATATGCATCAAGTTGTAGACCTTCACCGACCTCTTCGAGACTATGGCGGCGCAGCTTTAGAATCTCCCGCATGATTTCTTTAACGTTCTCGGGTACCTTACTCTTCAAGACACGAGTAGCTCCCCGAACGGTCTCCCATGTGTTTTCAATCTACATGAGGTTGAAAATTTCAATTTAAACAACATGTATAATAATTTATCATTCTATCCTTATATCTTAACAATACATGCATACTAAATGTATGAAATTGCGTAAAAATGTACTAACCAAGTTCCGATACGTCGACGCCTTTGGTTGATACATCGGCTGGGAAGAGGAATATGCGGGGGCTGGTTCTTCCTCGGCAGGGGGAATCGGAATTTGCACACCGGCTGATGGAGAAACATACAACCGTGTAATGCGCCTGTACCACGTCATGTATACATGCTGGAACAAGCCATCGAACGGTATAGCGAAAGTAAGCATATTCGGTGTCATCTGATACAACATGGTGTTCCAGTTTGCCACATGGACTCGACCGGTTCCTCTCACCTCGTGTAATTTTTTATCATAAGACCGGACTTCAGGAATCTTCTGCTGATATCCGAATTGCCGCATTACTCTGTTCGGGTACTGGAACTTAACAACAGAAAAATTGACTAGTGGTGCAGCCGTCAACCAAAGGGCACTGGCCAAACAAACCGGTGGAACCCGTTCAACCTTGCGGGCGAGTATGGTTCCCAATTGACGAACTCGTCCCGCAAGTTATCTAACTCATCTCTATAATAGATCAGTGATTGCTGTGGGTTATCGATCCAGGTGCGCCGTCCCGCCCAATATATCCCTAAAGGGGGTAACAACTCTGCAGCTGGTGGGTCGACCAACCAAGCCGGCGTTGGTTCAGTTATACGGGAATGTCCGATGTGGACGCGTTCCCAACTCCAGATCTGCAAAAGAACCATCGGGCCACCCATTTGTACGACACTTAATGTAATACCCTAAATTTCCTTTTTAATAAAATATTGACTTTCACGTGTTGTGCACGTGAAAATTTCATATGTATATTATTTATTTATTTTTATATACAAAATCTCTTTGATAGTATGGACAATTATTTTTCCTTTCCTTTATTTTCCTAAAAAACTTAATTTTCTAAAAAAGCCTAAAACACTAATTAATTGTTTTAGTCCACTTTAATTTATTACTATTTTGTTATTTGGCCCACAACCTAAGCCCACAAATTTAATAAATTAATTAAATGGCCACACTTGTCATGAAGAGACAAAATGTGAACAATTTAATTTATTAAAATTGTACAACTTAAGAATGGGGGGTACTAGGATAGCACGTGCATGCAATACAGTGTGCATTGCACACCTTTTAGTGGGCCGGTTTTGAGAGAGGGGGAGAGATGGGAGTAGTGTGGAGGTAGTTATCTCATCATGGGTAGTTGCTACAACTCCCTAGTTCATCCTAGCCCTTAATCTCTAACTAGTTAATATAATCCTAGCCATTCAATCCAAAATTGAGTATAAATACCCCATAGTTTCTTCTCATCTTGGTACAATAGAAAAATTCGTTAAAGAGAGAAAAGATTAGAGAGAGAAAAGATTGAGTAGTTTGAGTGTTCCCTTGGAGGCCGGCTATTCACCCCAACTTGAAGCTTCGGTTTTGGCAAGGAGCAAGAAGGAGGAGGCGTGCATCTCAATCTAGGAAGCTCTAAGGGATTTCTCTTTGTTTCTTCAAAAAGGTGGGTGTTTCTCATGACTTCTAGAATAGAACTCATGCTAGGGCTGAGAATTGAATTATGTGTGTTAGATTGATTGAATGATTGTCCCATGCTATATACATCATGTGAAAACTTGAATGAATGGAAAAAAGAACTAAAGGCATCTTGAGAAATTGGGAAATTAGCTGTACAGTCGACCGAATCATGTCGACAGTCGGCTGGTCTTAGAGTATAAAAGTTACCTTGTTAAGTTTCATACAAATTATGCATGAATAGATAAGCGAAATTATTGCTCTTGACATTGCTACGATTTGAATGAAAATGAAACATAAGTGTGATTGCAGGAAACGAATGAAATGCTATGATTAATGTTATGTTATTTTGATTGTAATCTAGCATGCTAAATTGGAGTTAATATTCATCTCTGTAGAAAAATAATGAGTAAGAAGAAAAAAAATATGTGGTTAGAAATCGTGGTTGTGTGAAAAACACGAGTTGTGAGAATCTCTACATTAAATCGTAAACCATGCGTGTAATAATGGTAGTCAAATAAAGTTGCATGTTAGTGTTGGTAAATGAACATATTTTAGTTAAACTGAAATGCTGTGTACTAATCGAAAGGGAAGAAGAAACGTTTCTGTACTTCCATTTTTATTGCTGACCAGTCGACCGAATAGGTATAAGTAGTCGAATGACCTGAATATCAAAACTTTCTGAGTTTAGAACCCTGCAGAACAGCCGACTGGTCTGAGTAACAGTCGACTGTCCTGATCCTTTTTGAATTTTAAATCTTTTCGGAATAGCCGACTGGTCTGAGTAACAGTCGACTGTCCTGATCCTTTTTGAATTTTAAATCTTTTCGGAACAGCCGACTGGTCGTGTTAGCAGTCGACTATCCCGAGCATTTTCTTGAATATTTTCTTTAGCTGAACAGTCGACTGGCTATGTTTTGAGCCGACTGTCCAGATTATTCTGGCATCTCAGATTTTAAATTCCGTCCCGTGACAAAAATAAACACATATATGTATTGCTTGAAAAAGATTTTTGATAATGGAGATTGTATGTGACGGATTAGAAAAGTGAATTATATTTACCTTTGCATGAAATCGCATATGAAGTGAAGTAAATTATTCTGTTGAATTTATGAAAGGTTTTACGATTATGAATGCTATGAACATGAAAAGGAAAATCTGATGTAATCATGGAAAAATGAACTTATGAGCTTGAAAGGCTCAATTCTTGTGAAATTGTGAATTGAAATTGAGAACTAGAGTGTACCTAAGCCTCATACCAACATTGGAAAGAAATGAATTGAAATGAAATTTGAAATGAAAAGACCAAGATTTGGGTCATGTTGAATAAAGAATTAAGACCGGTATAGTGGAAAGGCTAACTCTAGAGAATTGATTTTGTTCATGATTCTAACGAACTAAGGACTAGATACATAGTGAAGATGTGATGAAAGTAAGAGAAAAACACGAGTATGAGGGCCATCGGATTGGCGGTGTGATAATGATTCATAGACTGCCTGCTTGATGCGTCATGACATGGCGTGAGCACTACTCCAGAATTATCGTCCCGGTGGCGACGCTTGTGGGGTGTTTTGGTGACTACGGGTGGTGCCATTGCTCCATGGCAGAGGCTGAATTGTCCATAGTCTGCCTGCTTGATGCGTCATATCAGTGCATGGGATTCCCCTCCAGACTGCCTGGGCATGGGCTCGTAGATCATAAGACATCTACGATACTTACCGTAGTTATCGTAGTAGTTTAAGTCATGGCGAGGGATTGAACCCTATAAGATGAAGTACGATTAAGGGCTTGCCCTTGGACCTATGTAGTATGGGATGCATAAAATCCGAACAAGTGCGCATTAGTGTCGTATAACATAACAACTGCATTAAGGACTAAGTGCACAGCACGACACGACATCAATAGGATAGTCCCTTTAGCTCTGTTTTGTGAATAAGTTTGTGATTTTGTTAAGAAATGAAAATCGTTATACTGTTTCCGGCATAGAGAGGATGGTCGCGTATAATTTTCATCGGTTGAATAAACTGACGTACCCACAGTTTTGTATGCAGGGAAAATGGCCCGATAAAGATTAAAGGAGAACTGATACTTAAAGATTATTCAAATATTGTTGTATTTTTATATAATAATGTTGTAATTTGCTTCCGCTGTGAATTGTAAAGTGTAAAGATTCCATGTAACTCTGATGTAAAGTGAAAAATTTTAAATTCCTTATAAAATTGTACGAAAGAAGCGTAAAGATCCTGTGGAATCTCGAATTCAGTTGTATTTGGAATTCGGGGTGTTACACCTAATGCACATGAGCACATATTCCTATTTAAAGATGCCAATGCGGCACTTCCCCAACTGAAACGGCCGGCGAAAGCAAAATTTTCCAACAAGCGTAAATACATCAGTGGCATGCTCTTACAAGATGAGTTAGGGAAGATCACTCCCCCGATCATGCTGAAAATATACGCACGGGCATAGTAACGTATGGATTCATCGTCTGAATTCTCCGTCAAAAATTCGTCGAATTGATATTTCAACCAACTAAGTAGAAGTGATTTCCCATCGAAGATTTCAGTCCAGAATTCAGCTTCGGCCTTATTTTTCGCATTGTCTAAGGCTTGATCTAATAGATCGACATCAAAATCAGCAGGAGTATTTCTGATGATTTCTCTTTCAACGTCCTCTTTTTTTCGGATCAAGGACTCCTCAACATCGATACCGAGCAGATCACGAACAACTTCTACTCCATCAAAATCCATGTTTCCCGTCACGGCGACCCCATCTATTGGTAACCCAGTAATGATCGTTACATCTTGAAGAGTGACGGTCATCTCACCCACCGGTAGGTGGAAAGTGTGGGTCTCCGGCCTCCATCGTTCGACCAGAGCTGTTAGTAGAGGTCGGTCAAGCTTTACATCCCCCATAAAGCGAGCTCGGTAGAAATCGGCTTCAACTAAGAAGGGAGTGATACAGGGGTCGAATGGAAGAAGTTCGTACTTTTGGAAGTTGCACTTCTTTGCGGATCCAGTCTACACGGATTCCGATCGGTGTCTGGATTGCAACGAAAGTAAGCTGGAGTCCACTGGTCCAGGAGGAGCAACGGATACCGAAGACAAGGAACCGGCCTCGGCAGGTGTAGACCCACCAACCTACACGAACAAAGAGAAATATTATTATTAATGAGACAATAAAACTCATATTCTTATTTAAAACCGATAATAATAATCAATCTTACCTCCATCATTGGTGCGCCACTAGAGCTACCAGAAGGGCTTCTCGGTCGCCTTGTTCTAGCCATTTATCTGTGAATGAAAAATTTAAGATTAGTTGATACGGGTTACATCCATTTACGTATCAGCAATAAACAAAGCAAAAATATGGCAAAAAACGCACAAAACACAACGAAAAATAGCAACACTATGAAATTTGGTCGAATTCAAGTAACACAAGCCACCCAAACTTGTAGAAGCGAGTTTCGAGTCACGGTTTGCGAGATACGGCTGTGTACCGCTTTACTTAGTTTTTTTCAACCGAAAGCGATACGCGGCCGTATCTCTCGAACCGTGAGTCGAAACTCAGTTCTACAAGTTGGGTTGGCTTCTCATAGGGGACACCAACCAACTCGCAAAGTTTCAAATTTTTTGGATATCGTTTGAAGGGTTTTCAACTCTAACCGCACTTACACAATTCTAAGTCAAAAACTTCTCATGCGAGGAACTTCAGAAAACCGCACAAACGACATCCAAAAATTATAAAACTTTTCAACTTGGTCGAATTCACGTAGCGCAAGCCACCCGAACTTGTAGAAGCGATTTTCAAGTCACGGTTTGCGAGATACGGCCGTATACCGCTTTACTTAGTTTTTTTCAACCGAAAGCGATACGCGGCCGTATCTTTCGAATCGTGAGTAAACTCACTTCTACAAATTGGGTTGACTTCTCATAGGGGACACCAACCAACTAGCAATGTTTCAAATTTTTTAGATATTGTTTGAAGCGTTTTCAACTCAAACCGCACTTACAAAATTCTAAGTCAAAAACTTCTCATGCGAGGAACTTGAGAAAACCGCACAAACGACATCCAAAAATTATAAAACTTTCCGACTTGGTCGAATTCACCTAGCGCAAGCGATCCGAACTTGTAGAAGCGAGTTTCGAGTCACGGTTTGCGAGATACGGCCGTGTACCGCTTTACTTGGTTTTTTTCAACCAAAAGCGATACGCGGCCGTATCTCTCGAACCGCGAGTCGAAACTCACTTCTACAAGTTGGGTTGGATTCTCATAGGGGACACCAACCAACTCGCAAAGTTTTAAATTTTTTGAATATCGTTTGAAGGGTTTTCAACTCTAACTGCACTTACAAAATTCTAAGTCAAAAACTTCTCATGCGATGAACTTCAGAAAACAGCACAAACGACATCCGAAAATTATAAAACTTTCCGACTTGGTCGAATTCACGAAGCACAAGCCACCCGAACTTGTAGAAGTGAGTTTCGAGTCACGGTTTGCGAGATACGGCCATGTACCGCTTTACTTGGTTTTTTCCAACCGAAAGCGATACGCGTCCGTATCTCTTGAACCGTGAGTCGAAACTCACTTCTACAACTTGGGGTGGATTGTACTACGTGAGACCAACCTACTCGCAAAGTTTCGTATTTTTTTACGGTCGTTTGCAGGGTTTTCAACCATAACCGCACTGAAAATTTTCTAACTAATTTCGTATATACAATTCTAGTTCTACAAATTACTAACGTAAACAAAAAAATTCGGCAATTGAATATTGTTAAAGTCAACCCAATTCCACATCTAAAATCTACTAAGGCAAATTAATTTTTCCCTACTTTCTAAATTATTTAGTATACACAAATTAAAAAATAAACACAAATATAGATTACTGAGGTCAAGAAATAGTCTATACCTTACAAAATAGGTCCAAATGAAGCCAAAGAATCAATTTGGAGGAGAACTAGGGTTTCGATTTCGTTTCGAAGAGGGGATGAGAAAGTAGGGTTTCAAACTTTGGAGTAGATATTGGGAGAGCGGAGGGGGAGCGGACGGAAGAGGGCTAATTTGGGTTTAGACGAAGGATTAGGGTTTTTTTCGTGTTGGGTTCGTCGAAGAAAGAAGAAAGAGCGAGAGAGAGAATCGTCGAGGAAGACGATCTGAATGCAGATCTAAATGAATTTAGATTGCCTTAACCCGTTCTTGGGAATGACGGGTTAAGGCTATTTTTTAAAAATAAAATTTAGCCTTAATCCGTTCTTCCCAACGACGGGTTAAGGCAAATTTTTATAAAAAAATATATGGGCCGTTGGATCAAAGATCCAACGGTCCAGATCAAAGTACGCACGGGTCTGTGCACACAGACTCGTTTGCAACGGAAGAAGACTCATATATATATAAGTCTTCTATTGCATTTGAAATAAATAAGAGAAGTCAGTGAAATTTTCTACACGAGCAATCAAAATAAGCATAAAAATCTAAAAAATTCTGAAATTTACAAACCTAGTCAAGAGAGAGGGAAAGAGAGGGGGGAGGGGGGGAGGGGGGAGAGAGAAATCTGAAAAAGTCAAAGAGGGGAGAGAGATAGTAATAAAGTGAGAATGATTTTTGTTCTGAGGGGATTTTTTATTTTTTTTTTTTGGGGGGGGGGGGGGGGGAGTGTCTTTGGGGAGAGTGTGTGAGCCATTGATTTTTTTTAATTGAAGGCGAGACACTTGATAGTTTTTTTTATAAATTGCCTTGTGATTTATTATATAGATCTGTGATGTTTTAAAGTTGTGATTTGTTCATGATTTGATGTAATTGTTGTGATGTTGGAAATTTGTGAGATGTAGGAAAACTTATATGTATCTTGATTGTTTTGAACTGTAAACAGGAAAACAACAATATCTTATATTCAGATATCAGTGTTTCAACTGCGGCCGCAATTCCCAAATTGAGGCTACAGTTGGGAACTACAATCCCAGTTCAATCCTACACATCGCCTTGATGGAAATTTCATATACACTTAAGCAACATGCATAAAACATTGATAACAACCTAAATCATGTTTCTATAGATCTATATCTTAATCATGTTACAAAAGTGCTTTAATATAAAATCCTAAATCATGAAACTATAGATCCTTTGCTAAATAAAAAGAAGAAGAATATTAAAAGCGGAGCACTAACCTGAAGTCATTGATGGAGAGTGCAGAAGGTTTGGATCTTCCTATATGATACGTACTTCTTTGAGAGGTCGTCTCTCTTTTCTCTTCTGTTGATGGGATGGCAGATAGAATAAAAAGATACGTATATATAGGGGACCACAATCCTAATGGATAATTATTGATTTCCAATTTTTCCCATCACAAAATTAGAATTTTACTTTATGGTTTCTACTCGTAATATATCACACTTTAAATGTAACACCTCGAATTCCAAATAAAACCGAATTCGAAGTTCCACAGGATCTTTATACTTCTCTTCGTACAATTTTACAAGAAATTAATTTTTTTTATTACAACAGAGTTTACATCAATGCAGCGGAAATATAAATTACAACATTATACATGAATTGAATAATAACCTGAACATTTCTTCAAGCAGCAATCAATCTTTAGTCTTGTCATTCACTTTATCCTGTATAGAAACTGTGGGTACGTCAGTTGCATACAACTCACGCTAGGATATAATACATCAATTTCTCTTACTTGGAAAACACATACTTGTCACAATAAACTAAGGGGGGCTACCCTATTGATGTCGTGTGTGAATGTGCACTTAGTCCTTAATGCAGTTATTAATATTTGCATGATACTAATGCGCACTTGTTCGGATTCTATGCATCCCATACTACATAGGTCCGAGCGCAATCCCTTAATCATTGTTCATCTTGTAGGGTTCAATCCCTCGCTATGACTTAAACTACTATAGTAACTACGGTAAGTATCCTAGATGTTCTATGAATTACGAGCCCATGTCTAGACAGCTTGGAGGGGAATCCTACGTCATGACATGACGCATCAACTAGACAACCTATGGACAATTCAGCCTCTATCATGGGATAATGGCACCACCCGTAGTCATCAAACACCCCACAAACGTCGCCACCGGGACGATAATTCTGGAGGCGTGTTCACGTCATGACATGACGCATCATGTAGACTTCCTGTGAACACTCTCACACCGCCAATCCGATGGCCCTCATACTTGTATTTTTCTCTTACTTTCATCACATCTTCACTATGTATCTAAATCCTTAAGTAATTGATTCATGAATAAAAATCAACACTCTGGAATTTAGTGTTACCTCAACATCGGTCTTAAAATATCAATCATCATCCACGACCTAAACTTGGTCACAATTTATCACATTTCTCTTTTCAAAACTTTCATTCTTTCCGATGTGAGGACTTAGCTAAAATTATAGTCTAAATTCTTTTTTCATTATACTTATTCACAGATTTCACAATTCATCATGTTTCCTTTCAATCAATTTTTCATGCACAACTTGCATATTCTTAAACAATCTCACATAAAATTCTACCCCATAATTTATAAGTCAAAATTTCATTTTGAGCTCTTCACAATTTTCTATGTTCAACAAAAAATATTCTCATCTTTATTACAAACAAATTATATTTTAAAGAAATTTTATTAATCACTTTTCCCAAAAATTTCTTCTAAACCTCATTATAATAAGTCAAAATGTTATAGAAATTTTTCCATAAAGTCTAGATATTTTTCTGATATTTCTAATAATTTTTCTCTATTTTTAAAATACTTAAAATCTCAAAATTATAATATTTTATCCAAAAAATAAATAAAAATTAGAAGTTGGCCGAAGCCAGGATCGAACCGAGCACAACAGGCCGCCCAACTACAGTAACACTTTTAATGCGCCACTGAAGACCAAAAAGTCCACAGCGACTTGCTATTCAAAGTGTGACTGAAATTACACCTAAATTTCAGTGTTCGGTTTTGAATACAAATCAGATTTAAAAAAAAAACAGTGTCTGCCGAGACTCGAACCCAATACCTCTGGCTCCGCTCGCTACAGTAACATTCTTAAAATGCACCCAATGACCAGTAGGTCCAAGTTACTCACCCGTAAATAAATTTGGTTAAAACACTTTTGTTTGTGACTGTACTGTTCCTAGACTATTTTATAAAACTCGATTTTTCCTTATTCGAATGGTTCTTATAAAAATTATATTTTCCTCAGTATAATTTCTAAAGAATAACAGTAGCTTGCATTTTTCATAATTTTCATGGAACTCATTTTTAACACAAAAACTCTTTCTCCTTTAGTTAGTTTAATACATAGATCAAAATAAACTCAGTTCGACATAAAAACATTTGTTTTTACAAAAAAATTCTTATTAACAATTTTCCTCATTCTCATTGAGTTTAAACACAAATTTTCTTTCTTTTATTCCTTATTAAAGATTTAATTGATCAATTTAGTTCTATTTCCCCAACTACATATTTTAAGAGACAGGTAGGCTAAATAAATCAAATTATCACATTACTACTTGTATAAGGTACATGAACACATTTTTATCACAATTTCAACTATTTAACATTTCATGCCAATTAATTTGAATACCATAATCTATCCATAATCACAATTTCCACATATTGTATCTTTCATTTCATGCATATACAAGTTTCACAACAAATCATAATTCACTCATTTTAGCATGCAAATAAACTACCAATTCATCATACACATATTCACATACACATTCTATTTATTCTACTACCTTTTCATGTATATTACTTTGGGGTTGTTTCCCTCTTACTCTCCTTAAACAAAGGCATGGCCATATTTTCTATTCATTTTTAACATGATAACAATGTCAATTCCTAGCATGATATCTAAGTAGAAGCTTGAGAAATCACGCACTGAAAATTGAAGAATTTTGATGTACTCAAATGAACTCCCATTAGAAGCTCTTAGAAACTCCGATTTGCATCCTCGAATCCTGCGCAGCAAGAGCAACTCCCCAAGTCCATTTCGGCAACAGTGAAGCATCTTCATTTTCGGCAAGGCAAGACAAAACAACAACCCACTTCATTACCTTATCTATATACCTATATATGCACTTCTTCATTTGTATATATATATATATATAAAGGGGAGTATGTGGAGAAAAGCAACAGTGGGTTGCTGAATGGTGATCTTATTTCGGCAGAGATGAATAAATGGAGGATGAGAAATGTGTAGGGGTATAGGTGCATATATATATATTTTTTTGATATATCTGATAGAGCCGAAAGGCTCCAGCCATCAAAAAATGTATTAAATAGCTCAGTTAATGTACAAATGATAAGAAAAGGAAAGTTTTACAAGATGTAAAACAATTAATAAGACAATCAAAAACCAATGCGATCTACGGCCGTAAAGGCAACAAAATTAAGAGCTATAACTACATGAGGTGGTTCCACAGAGAATGGCTCGAAGTGGTCTAGTCGGAGGAAGAGCGCTACGCCTGCCAGAAGAAGGGCAGCCAATGGGGTCTACCAGAGTCTTAATAGAGCTTTGCTAAAAAACGATTAGACACCTCCGGCCGCTTCCAAAAGCCACGGATGAATGTCCTGCTTGCTAACCTCGCGCCTTGCAAGAACAACCCAGGAAACAAACAAGGGCCATCGAAGTAATCCAGAAGTAGCTCAAGCGCTTACATCCGTGGACAACAGCAGCAATAGAGATAGTGGTGAGAACAGCCAAGAGGATATAGTCCTCAGGATCAGTTCCCAGCGTTGCCTTCCTGAGGGAACTACTAGCCCACCCAACAACAATCATTTTCAGAAAATAATGGAAGAGATTTATCAGAATTGGATGGAGATAAATAGGAAACCTTGAAGAGCCGAACAAAACAGCAGAAAACATATAATCTTCAAGCTCTCCGGACAGAGCTCGAGGTATGGAGCGGCATGGGAGGGCGAACTGCGATTGTGCCCCCTCCTTGCAATAAAAACACTAACCATCTAATCTGCCCAACTAAATAAAACTCAATGCAAAAAGGCAAAAACCAAGCAGTTAGAAATAGAGATGCTGCAGAGACAACCAAAAACCAAGCAGATAGAGAACAACAAGCCATTCCTTAAGAAGCCGCAGGGTCAGCTAGGCCAAAGCAAACAGTGCGATAACCATTTAATACATTGAACATCCAGATACAAAGGATTAAGATCACTGAGAGTAATTACAACACTAATCGCTGCCTTGAAGCTCCTCAAAATAACAAGAGAACCCATATTAACATACTCATAAGAGGACTAAGGTGCCAAGAGGGCGCCAACATCAGAATGGGGGGGGGGGGGGGGAGAAAGACACATTCGTTCCAAATAAACTGATAGCAAAACACTCCCTCCCAAAGAAACCAGCCAAAATAGTCAAAAGAGCGCAGCAATATCCCTTCATCCCTCTAATTCAAACACATGAAGTGGAGTCATGTTTACCAGAGCATGCTAAGAACATATGACAAGAGAAGATGAAAAATAATCATCACTATTGAAATACACGAATAATGCCAAAAAACAGTAAACATCGCAACCACAGGAGGAATAAGAAAAAGCTAGTTAAATGGCATTTAGATTGCGAAAACATTGCACAGCATTTTCCAATTTGTGAAAAAGAAGAGCTTCTTTTTTTTTTATGGGTTAGAGCGGAGGACCAAAATTCAAAAAGAAATAAGAATTCGTCTTGAATAGAACGGGGAGAAGAAGCCCTTTGATGAAAAATTCTCTTGTTTCTTTCCGTCCACATAATCCAAACAATAACCTGAAAAGACAAATACCAAGATCTGTGAAATATGCCTTTAGCAGGAATCCTTGTCCAACAATCGGAGAGGCTGGATGGGATGACCGTCAATTCCCAAGCAAGCGCTGAAATTTTCCACAGAGTCGAAGTGAAATCGCAGCTCACAAATAAATGGTTTGCGTTTTCTGCTTCGGTAGAGTATAGAGGACATAATTGACCCCATGCTATATTTTTCTTGTTAAGATTTTCTACGGTCAGAAGCTTGTTGTTGAGAGCTAGCCATGTAAGGATTTTCACCTTGAGAGGGGCGCAGGATTTCCATACTATGTTGAAACATGGAGAAGAAATACCTCTAAAATTCAGAAAACGGTAGAACGATCGAACCGAATAGGTTCCTGAGGTATTCCAACGCCAGTAAATTTCTTCTTTGTCTCTCCAATTGTAGTTATTGAGAGAGATAATAAGCTCGTTGAATTCGTCTACTAAATGGGAGGGAAGATTGGAAGATAGAGAAATCAGCCATTGCCTTTGTAGGTTGGCTGTGGTGTACGACTCGGCCACCCGAGCCAGCGGGTTGGCTGCGAGGCGAAAAATAGCGGGGAAGGCGGTGGCGAGAGAAGAGTTTCCGATCCAGATATCGGTCCAGAATCTGGCCTTGGAGCCATCGGCGAGGTTCATATATATATATATATATCTATGTATACACACACACAAACTTGGTGAATGAATGGAGGAAATGAAAGCTGGATGGGGATTGGTTTTCGGCAGAGCACACAGGGAGAAAGAAGAAGAAGAAAATATGAGAGAATGAATGGGTATTAGGGGGTGTTTTTATAGATTTTAATTGAGTGGTTATGATAACTACTTGTCCACTAAACCACTAACACCACTCACTATTTCAAAAATTGAACTTTTCCTCCATCCAAAATAAACAGCCGGTCCCCCCCCCCATCTCCATGCATACACACATGCACGTGTGTTGCACTAGCACACACTTCACTCATACACATATATATAATTAATTTTAAAACATATGTATATAATATATCGTAAATGTTTAAGTAAAAATTAGTTTAATAAAAAGTTATAGATTTTCATGCACAAATAAAATAGTCATACACACTTCCGAAATTTTATTTTGAAAAGAATACGTTTAAATACGTGCACCGAAAACACGTGCGTCACGCGTAAAACATCAAAATACGAAATCGACTTTATCAACGGAAAATTATCAAAATGTAATTGAAAACAACATAAGAAAAATATATTTATTAATTATATATATTTCATGACGTAATCGCTACGTACATAAAACACATGCATTACACGTACAAAATTATTTTAATCAAAATAGAAGAAAATGAACTTCTATTTAATAAACGAATTCGAATACATAAAATAAATAATTGAAACACATAGAAAATATCACATGTAGCGATGGAAAACAAGTAATCGATACGCGCATCGATAATACATAAAAATCATGTAAAAATACAGAGATCAGAATTTTATATTTGAATTGACTCAAATAGGATAAAAAACAATTTTGAGAAAACGAGAAATGCATAAATAGTCGGAAACCAAAATACGTAGTGAAAACACGTTACAATATTACCAGTAACAGTACAAAATACACGTGCGTAACACATGAGGGGCAAAATTGTCATTTCCAATTTTGCGGGGTATTACATTAAGTTATATGCTTTTAACCCATTACTTAATCTTGAGTAGATCACTTTAATTTGGGTTAGACTTTAGAATAGTAATTATACATTTAGTCACATATGTGAGCCCACATACATTATTTTCCAATAATCTCCCACTTGGGCCACATATATTACATCTTATAAATGTACATACTTTATGAGCTCAAAATTTTGCTATCATAACCAAAGCATAGCCAAACAATCTCGTCCATTAATCATGCAAATATAGGATCAAAGCAATTTTTGTTACATTTATCGTAACTAAATTCATCAATGGTCACATATATCAACATAATCAAACGATATAGATCAAGTGTGAATGTGTAGCATGAAAATTTTATGCAATGTGATATATACACATGCCTATTTCCAACTGGTCCTCTTAAAACTTAAGTGATGTCAGAATCAAAACATGACAAAAGAGTGAGAAAACTAAATACTTTATTTATAATCAGAAAATAACCAAATGTATAAATGTCTTAGACAAACATAAAGCAAATAAAATACAAACTCCCACTAAATCATGATATCCTCAAATAATACAACATCATATGAACAGTGTGCTCATGAAAGACCTTGGGTGGTAATCCCTTTGTGAGCGGATCCGCTATCATGGAGTTTGTCTCAATGTGCTCTATGGATATTTGTCCACTCTGCACTCTTTCTATAACAACTAGGAACTTTATGTCAATATGCTTCGACTTTGTTGAGCTCATGTTGTTGTTGGAATATATCACTGCTGACTTATTGTCACAAAATAACTTGAGTGGTCTTTCTACATTCTCCAAAATACGCAGCCCAATGACAAAATTTTGCAGCCATATGCCCCATAGCATGCTACATACTCTGTTGCCATAGTGTAAGAAGCTACAAGTGTCTGTTTGACACTTGTCCAGGATATAGCTCCTCCAACTAACAGGTAAATATAGCATGATGTAGAATTTCTGTTATCTTGGCACCCAGCGAAATCAGAATCAAAATACCCTACGACCTCCAAATGACCTGGTTTCCTATATGTGAGCATGTAGTCTTTTGTTCTCTGAAGATACCTCATAACCCTCTTAACTGCTATCCAATGGTCCATACCAGGTTTGCTTAAATACCTACCTAACATCCCAACAATGTACGTAATATCCAGACGCATACATACTTGAGCATACATTAGACTCCCAATAGCTTATGCATAGGGGATCTTTTGCATTTCCTGAATTTCAAGGATACTTTTAGGGCACTGACTGAGACTAAATTTATCTCATTTAGCAACATGGGTATCCCCTGGTCTACAATCTTGCATCCCAAATCTTTTGAGTACTTTATCGATGTATTCCTTTTGTGATAATCCAAGAATACCTCGAGAATGATCTCGGTGTGTAACGCCCTTGCCCCTGGCTCAGACAATTTATACAATTTTATAGACAAATTAGATACTATGTAGTACAACTGCCCACCACAGGCTGCCTCTCAAAAGGTGGTTAACCGGATTGGTCACTCTTGGTCATAAACAATTATATCTTAATATTATTATATTCATACTTATTACCGATATGGGACTTATTCAGCTCACTTACCTGTTCTCTTCACCCACGTGCAGACTACACCCCGGGGGGCCCACATGCTAACTCAGGAAGAGAGACACAGCAGCATTTCTACATCTGCAGGTGGGCCCCATACCTCATTTGCCACGTCATCCTTTCATTTGACGAAGTCAACCTCAGCAACTTCAATGCTACTACTGAGTCTTTACCGTGAGGACCCACCATCTCCATACACATTTTCATTTAAACATATTTACCAAATCAGCCAACTCTTTACTTTATATATATATATATTATATATATATATATATATATATATATATATATATATATATATATATATATATATATATATATATATATATATATATAATGAAACTACGGGGTGTTACACACACCCCCCTTCAGAAATCAGCATCCTCGCTGAGCACGGGCATGCACAATCTAGTGCAGGATCTCCTTTCTAACTGTTGTAGAGCATCTGCTCTTCTATCTGCCCGATTATTCATGATCCCAGAGTACACCACCCGATCAATCATAATCCCGGATTTAATTGAGCCGCCCTCCTATCCGCTCAACTAATTATGATCTCGGAGTACACCGCCCGATCAATAACAGTCCCGGATTTAATTGAGGGCTAACCACAGTCCCGGAGTACACCGCTCGACTATATAAACATGCCCCACACCCGGTGTCGAAAGTCGGCTCTGATACCGTTTGTAACGTCCATGCCTCTGGCTCAGATAATTTATACAATTTTATAGAAAAATTAGATAGTTTGTAGTATAACTGCCCACCACAGGCTGCCTCTCAAAAGGTGGTTAACCGGATTGGTGACTCTTGATCATAGGCAATTATATTTTAATATTATTATATTCATACTTATTACCGACTAGTAATTTACACGTGCGATGCACGTTTTAATAATGTCAAGAAATAAAAATAAAAACTTTGACGTAGGGAGGATTTGAACCGGAAACCTCATTTATATTAGCTATGTACGTGCGTTGCACATGTTGGTAGAATGACAAAATGACAAATGACACTAAGGCCTTCTCCCATTATAATATTATTATAGTATTTTACATGTGCTATGCACGTGGGGAAAATTTTGGTGGAAAAAACTGAAAAGGAAAAAAAAGAAAAAATGAATTACACTGTAGACTCATCAGTCATCACCCCTTTCCTATTATATATGTAGAGATATATGAAGAGTGAAGAGATAGAGATAGACGTTCATTGCACGGGTTGGGATATGGACAAATTACACTAAGGCCTCCCATTATAGTAGTAGAAATATGGGACTTATTCAACTCACTTATCTGTTCTCTTCTCCCACGTGCAGACCCCACCTCGAGGGCCCCACACGCTAACTCAGGAAGAGAGACACAGCAGCATCTCTACATCTGCAGGTGGGCCCCATACCTCATTTGCCACGTCATCCTTTCATCTGTCGAAGTCAACCTTAGCAACTTCAGTGCTACTACTGAGTCTTTACCGTGAGGGCCCACCATCTCCATATACATTTTCATTTAAACATATTTACCAAATCAGCCAACTCTTTACTTTATATATATATATATATATTATATTTTGAAACTGAATACAAAAGAGGCATCCCCAAGGTCTTTCATCGCAAAATGCTTGGACAGAAACCTCTTGGTTTCGTGCAACAAGTCTATATCATTAGTGGCAAGTAATATGTCATCGACATACAGAACTAAGAATATATGCTTACTCCCACTGAACTTGTGATACACACAATCATCAACAACATTCATCTCAAACCGAATGAGATAATTACTTGATAAAACTTGTGGCACCATTGACAAGAAGCCTGCTTGAGTCCATAGATGAATTTCGTCAATTTGCAAACCATATTCTGTGGGTCTCCCGATACAAAATTTTCTAGTTGCACCATATAAATTATCTCGTCAATGTCCCCATTGAGAAACGTCGTTTTGACATCCATCTGATGTAGCTCAAGATCAAGATGAGCAACAAGTGTCATAATTGTCCTGAACGAGTCTTTCGATGAAACTGGATAGAAAGTCTCTGTAAAATTGATGTCTTCTTTCTGAGTATAGCCTTTAGCTAGAAGACGTGCCTTATACCTTTCCACATTACCATTTGCATCCCTCTTGGTCTTAAATATTCATTTACTATCAATTGGTTTTGCACCTTCTGGTAATGAGACAAGTTCCCAAACTTTGTTGTCTTGCATAGACTTATATTCCTTATTCATGGCATTCATCCACTTTTGAGAGTTACAACCTTTCATGGCCTGATGAAATGTGATTGGATAATCTTCCATCATTCCATTGTCATCCTCATGTTCTTGGAGAAATACAATATAATCATCCGGAATAGCATTTCTCCTTTCTCTCGTGGATCTCCTTAATGGCACTGGTTCTTGAGGTTGTTGAATTTGTTCTTCTGGAACAATTACCTCATTTTGAATAGGGGGTTGTTCAACATTGTCTTGTTGAGATTCCGGATTCACTTCTTGATCAATAATAGGTGTGGGAACTTGAATATTGTCAAAAGTGATAGTAGGAATTGAGTTTGTAATTGAATCCAATTCCTCCTCAAAAGCAATGTCCCTAACCTTATTTCTCCCCCTAAACTCAACTTCCTAAAAAAATACTGCAGTTCTTGTCTAAAAAATGTTCCTAAGTGTGGGATCATAAAACTTATGGCCCCTAGATCGTTCAGAATAACCAATAAAGTAGATGCTTACTGTTTTGGAGTCCAATTTCTTTTCATGTGGCCTGTAAGGCCTTACCTCAGCTGGACATCCCCAAATATGAAAGTGCTTTAGACTAGGCTTTCGACCTGTCCAAAACTCATAAGGTGTTTTTGCAGCTGCTTTAGTTGGTACTCTATTGAGAATGTAAGTTGTTGTCTTTAATGCTTCTCGCCAGAGGGACTCAGGTACGGTGGAATGAGAAATCATACTCCTTACCATATCCTTAAGAGTCCTATTTCATCTTTCAGCAACACCATTCATGCTAGGTGATCCTGGCATGGTGTACTGTGGGACAATACCGCATTCCTCTAGGAATTTAGCAAATGGTCCTGGACGTTGTTCACCTGAGCCATCATATCTACCATAGTACTCACCACCACGATCAGATCTAACATTTTTAATCATTTTGTTGAGTTGATTCTCAAAATCAGCCTTATAAGCTTTGAACGCGTCTAGAGACTGTGATTTTTCATGAATGAGATATAGGTATCCATAACGTGAGTAATCGTCTATGAATGATATAAAATATTGTTGACCATTCCAAGATGCCGAAGGGAATGACCCACAAATATCTGTACGAATCAATTCTAAGACGCCTGAAGATCTATTGACACCTAATCTCTTAGTTTTGGTCTATTTTTCCTTTATGCAGTCTACACAGACATCAAAGTCTGTGAAGTCCAGAGACTCGAAAATGCCATAAGACAAAAGATGCTCAACTCTACCTTTTGAGATATGACCTACACGTTTATGCCATAATGAAGCCGAATTTTTTTAATTTAATTTACGTTTAGTACCATTTGACTTTACATGCAAGGTTTCATTATAGGATGCAATTATTTCGAGCAAATAAAGGTTGTCATAAGTATTCAAATAACCAGTTCTAACAACATTCGAATTTAAAGACTAACTAAACTGATTATTTCCAAATGAACAATAATAACTAATTTTGTCCAACAAAGAAACAAAAATTAAATTTCGTCTAAAAAACGGTATAACAAAAGTGTCTTTCAAATCCAAATAAAAATCAGTTCCTAATAACAACCTAAAATCAGTCCCACGAAGATGTGTCTTTCACCATCATTCGTCTTTCGGTAGCTCAGGAAACCCTGCATAGAAACACTTATGTGAGTAGTAGCACCAGAATCTATCCACCAAGTGTTTCTAGGTACTGAAGATAAATTAACCTCAGAACAAACCAAAGTAAGAAACATACATTTCTTTGCACGCCATGCAGGATATTTGGTACATTCCTTCTTCATATGTCCAGGCTTGTTACAAAAGAAACAACTCTTTGTATCATTCTGTTGTTTCTTTTGAGCATGACCCTCAGCTTTTTCATTCTCAGATTTCCTTTTCTTGCCCTTATCCTTAGAGGCATTGGCCAAGTGAGCACTTTCAGTCTTATCTTGTTTCAACCTTTCTTCCTCTTGCACACAGTGAGAAATGAGCTCATTTAGATTCCATTTTTCCTTTTGACAGTTATAGCGGATCATGAATTGATTGAACTGTGCAGGAAGCGATACCAAAACCATAAGCACAAGCAATTCCTCAGGAAATTCAAGCTTGAGTGCCTTAAGTATTGAAACAATATGGTACATCTCCATAATGTACTCCCTTACATTTCCTCGACCCTTATACTTCATAGACATCAAAGAAGTCAGAAGTGTAGTCATTTCAACCTTATCATTTTTGGCAAAACGTTTCTCAATTTGATCGAGGAAATCCTTGGCCTTAGTAATCCCATCGGATTCTGTGCCCCTAAAGGCTTCTGGAATGCTGTGTTTCATAATCATTAGACTCGTGCGATTTGAACGATCCCACCTCTCAAAATTCCTTTTATCATCAGGAGTGCTTTCCGCAGTGAGAGATGGAGTTTTTTCTTCCCTTAATGCATGGTCTAATTCCATACAGCCAAGAGTTATCAGTAAGTTCCCTTTCCGATCCTTAAAATTGGTCCCATTAAGCATGAGAATAGAAATGATGTTAGCAGTTATTGAGACTGTAGAAGATACACTGGCTGAATATAGAACAAAAAAACAAACAAAATAAGCTTCACATAAAAGTCCATATAAAATAATAAATTCAAATAATGGTTAATCTCATCTCAAGATACCAAACACAACATTAATATCAAGTCTTTGGACAGTAATATTAACTGAAAGCGGTACTCTTGTTTTAGCAATCAAATATTGACAATAAATCCTGTCAAATAATAGGTCATTCTTTAGACTGATATATTGTTCACATGGAATACCTTATAATTGTCACATATTTATCACCACAGATGTGTATGAAATTCGGTCAAATATCAACTTACCTTTGGGTCAGTTAATAAACGCATGAATTATAAACACACAATCATCTTGATATTTTAAATAAATTAATCTACACAAAAGAGGTCACTTTGGCAACGTTCTGTTTCAGTTAATCTATTCAAAATATTAGACATTAATCCAAAACCAAAATTTGAATTTAATCGTTTCCCAAAAATTTATCTTTTCCTTAACTTTTGTAATTTTACTTCATTTTAAATATATAAGGTCAAGATAATATTTATTTAAAAAAATAACAAAACCATAACAGAAAATGTGATGGATATCTTTCTGAAATAATAACAAAACCATAACTGAACCATAACAGAATCTATTTGTCAGACCCATATCTTATCTTAACAGATAATCTTATAGGAACAGCGAGATAATTTTAACATATAATCACTGTAGTTAACAGATAAGTTCATGTTAACAGATCAGAATATGCTGTTAACAGATAATGAATAGATGAATTCCAGTACTGTTAATGATAATGAATAGATTAATTGGAGTTTACTGTTAACATTAAAGAATTTAGTTCACCTTAAAATAAAACGACAGAAGAACTCATCCAGAAAAGATTAAAATATCAATGTTGAGAATTCAATCCATTGATTTGACTGTATGAGTTTGAGTTGTAAGCATTAACATATGAGTTTGACTGTATGAGTTTGAGTTGTTAACATTAGCAACTCATCCAGAAGATTAAAATATTATATGTTAATTCAGCAAAGATCGAAAAGATCCATAAAAGATCCAACTCATCCAGAATAACATTAACGATTAACCTTTACAAATCCAAATTCAATTTCTAACTACCCCCATATAATTTCTGAAGCCAAAGGTTATCATTAAAAAAAAAAACCAAAATCACGATCATCAAATCATAACTTAGGTGGTGATTTTGGATAATGTTACACCTACTACCAAATCTACTATATTTCTCTTTACTACCTTAGGTGGTACACCACTATTGGATGTTTCTACTACCAACTCTACAATAACCTCCACTAATGGTGTGCCACATAAGATCGTAAAGAAAAAAGTAGTAGATTTGGTAGTAGGTGTAGCATTACCCTTTGATTTTTTTTTTAATTTAAAAAAACCCTGAAATTATGAATCTGAATTTCTTAAACAGTAATATCAAATAGAAACCCTAAATTTCTTAATTAAATAGGAAACCTTAAATTTCTTAAATAAAATCATCAGTTCTTCAATTAATTCAGCAAAGATAACTCTGATACCAATTGATGAAAATTTTATATACACTTAAGCAACACGCATAAAACATTGATAACAACCTAAATCATGTTTCTATAGTTCTAGATCTTAATCATGTTACTAAAGAGCTTTAATATAAAATCCTAAATCATGAAACTATAGATCATTTGCTAAATCAAAAGAAGAAGAATATTAAAAGCGGAAGCACTAACCTGAAGCCATTGATGGAGATTATGCAGAGGGTTTGAATCTTCCTATATGATACGTACTTCTTTGAGAGGCTGTCTCTCTTTTCTCTTCTGTTGATGGGATGACAGATAGAATAAGAAGATATGTATATACAGAGACCACAACCTTAATGGATAATTATTGATTTCTAATTTTGCCCATCACAAAATTAGAAATTTACTTTATGGTTTCTACACGTAATATATCACACTTTAAATTATATGCTTTTAACCCATTACTTAATCTTGATTAGATCACTTTGATTTGAGTTAGATTGTTTTCCAACACGCCTCTCTAACTTGCTATCTGATTCAGCGAGAAAAAATTGCGTTCCAACTGATGCCGCATTTGATAACTATGACCTAAACATAGATAGGCTACAGTTAAGAACTACGATCTCAGTTGAATCATACTTATTGCATCTCTGGCTTGCTCTTTAATACAGAGAGCAAAATTTTCGTATAGTCTAGTCCACAGTTAGAGAGGCGCAGTTAAGAATTGTTGCATCTATTTAATACTGGTATAATGCACGTGCGATGCACATGGAGGAAGAAGGAAAAAGACAAAAAAAAATCTACTAATACGTGCACGTGCGATGCACGTGGAGGAGGAAGGAAAAAAACAAAAAAACCACAAACACGCGTGCTGCACGTGTTTGCACACATACAAAATATTGTTAATTAAATACCAACCCCATCTCTCCCATTATAATAGTTACAAGTATCATACACGTGCACACGTGCACGTGGAAAAAATTGAAGGATAATGAAAAGGGTAAAAAGGAAATAATTTCCAAACCGATCCACTTTCGAAAATATTTACAAAACAGGTCCACTTTCGAAAATATTTACCCAAGTTAGTCCATAAGTAAAAAGAAAATAATTTTCAAACTGATCCACTTTCGAAAATATTTACCAAACAGGTTCACTTTCGAAAATATTTACCAAAGTAATCCAACCCGTGCGTTGCACGGGTTGGGTTACTGACTAAGAGGTTCTCCCATTATAGTCTTAGAGATTAGAGACTAGTATCATGCACGTGCGATGCACGTGGAGGAGAATGAAAAAGGACAAAAAAAAGCACGTGTGCAATGCACGTGGAGGGGAATGAAAAAGGACAAAAAAAAGCACGTGCGATGCACGGGTTTGCTCATAAACAAATTAGGGTTTGTTTGTTTACCAACCCCATCTCTCCCATTATAATATAGAAGATAGATAGATAAAAAAATTAGAATTTTTTTTTATAGTCTCCACCACTTTGGCTTTTTTTAATCTCAAGCATTTTCGATTTTTTTACTATAACTGCATCTGAGAACTGTGGAGTGGAAAAAAATCAAAGGAGAAGGGCGGAATCAAAATAGCTATAGGTGCAGATTCTAATAATTGTTGTGAAGGATGCTGAAAAAAATAATTTGGAAAGTGGCTTAAAATGAAAAATAGTTTCCAAAAGTGGCTTGGTACGGCCGTACGGGAAAAAATTCCTATGTTTTTGAGCTGGTTACTTATGAAATACCGATAATAATTTCCCAGATATTAGAGCATCTGTAGTCGTTTGCTATATATCGATAATATCGATATTTAGGTTAAAAAGCAGCTGCAGTCGTTTGCTATATATCGATATTATCGATAAAACGCTACAGTAGATTGCTATATATGAGAAGCGATATAGCTTTTATCGATATCTGAGGGACGGCATTCGAAGAGCCGTCCCACTAAAAAAATTACTATTATAAGCGTCGGACGTCACTTGAAATGCCGTCCGTTCGAAAAATTTCTATTTTAGCCGATTAATTAAATCCCCAAAATCCAATTAAAGTACACTGTCTCCGCTATTCCCGGACGGCCCGTCCGTTGGGAATTTATAAAAAAAAAAAATTCACTAAATAACGAGATTGCCCCCCATTGACTTCAAAAAAATGAATCTGGACGTTTTGACTGAAGGGTAATTTGGTCAAAAAATGATTAAAGCAGGGAATTGTTAATAAAAGCAGGGAATTTAGGCTACAGTCCAAAAATGTGTCGGACGGCACTTCATGTGCCGTCCTAGACACACGGGTTGCGTTTTTTTTGTTTTTTTTATTTTTTTTTAAACGGACGGGACTTCGTGTGCCGTCCGACGACTCCGCTTGCTTTTTCGCCTCCGACGGCATATGAAATGCCGTCGCTTAATATTAAATAATTGTTTGCTATAATATAGCTTTCGACGACTGCAGCAAAATCCAAATTTCTATTTCTATTTATCGATATATGGATAAATTTAACAATAACGACTACAGATGCTCTAAGGGCCCAAATTTCTTCTTTTCTTTCTTCTCCTCCTTTTTCAAACCAAACCCGCTTAAAACCCTTAACGGGTTCGGTTTGGCGGTCTCACGTCGCAGACGGCGACACGATTTCCGATTATGGAGACTTCGCCGGCAAAAGCCGATGGTAAAAAAGAAGAAGAAGAAAATTCCTTGATTATTTTTTAAAATTTAGGGTTTCTGAGATTTTTGGGTTTTTGAGAAAATCGATTAGCTTTACTTCTCTTTGGAATTAGTGCCGTTGATTTCCTCTGTTTCGTCCTAATTTTGTTTTGATCTTCAGTTTTTAAAACTATTTTGGTTCTGTTTTAAGTCTTCTCCTGAGGCTGCTTTAATTGCTTGCAGGTTGTGGAAACGTAGAGAAGAGCATTGATTGCGCGCAGGAAACATCGCTACCGCCCGATCTGGAGAAGACTAGCCCCACGCCTGCTCCTGACCCAGGTTATTTTTTGCTGTTCGTTTATGTTTAATTGATTAGTTCTTCGTATTTGGGTGGAAAGTAAAAGTTGGTAATTTGGTTGCATATAACTAAAATCGAATTTTTTTGCATTACTGGGCTACTTTTTGAAACTTTTTGCGATTTTAGGCCAGTTGACAAACTATTAGCACTTTTGGCTAGCAAGTGCCACGTCAGCAGCGGCCGCTATTGGGAATAGCGGCCTCTTCATAGCGACCAATACATCGGACTCCCACACTTGGCAGATTTGTATAATTGCAAACCACTTGGTGTAACTGAGGCGGCTACTGTCAATAGCGACCTCGTCTAACTAAGGTCGCTATTCCCAATAGCGACCTCAGGTGTGCCTAAAAGCGATTGGGTCAACCTGTGGTCGCTATTGGGAATAGCGACCTTAGTTATATAAGGTCGCTATTGACAATAGCGATCTCCGTTACTCCAAGTGGTTTGCAATTATACAAATCTGCCAAGTGTGGGAGTCCAATGTGTTGGTCGCTATGAAGAGGCCGCTATTCCCAATAGCGGCCGCTGCTGACGTGGCACTTGCTAGCCAAAATTGCAATAGTTTGGGATGTGGCCTAAAATCGCAAAAAGCTTCAAAAAGTAGCCTAGTACTGCAAAAAATTCACTAAAATCTGATATGCAGATCACTATTTTTAGGACTTGTTAGGAACCAAAAAGTACAATTTTTAAAGTGGAGACGAAAAGTTGTAATCGGTCTGTAGTGTAAAGAATAAGATGTCATAATTCGTAACGTTTGTCAACTTCTTGATAACTGGCCGATCATGAGGAGCGTTATTACATTCACATTTGACAGGAGTAGTCACCGAAGAAAATGATATTCATATTAATGATCTGAAGACTGTGGGGCTGCGGCTTTGCCGGGAAACTATTAACTCCCAGCTCACTCTTCCTCTGTCAGGTTGTTGATTGACTATTTGCTTGAATAAGATTCCAAAACTAGCATATCTGGAAAATGCTTAATATATTGATTTCTTCTTTATCATTGTCATGGTAATATATTGAAGTTTCGTATTTGCTGTGCACAACAGAAAATGATAATGCATCAAGTGCACCAGTAGATGAGATGAACATAGCTGGCTCCTTGAAGACATCTTTACCTCTTGAGTCGGAAAATGTTGGTTCACAACCTATTTATCAACCTCTAAAAGGTGATTGGGGATGCTTCATTGCAATTTGTAATGTAATAGAATGACATACTATACTGTTGTGGTTGCAGATTATAAAGGTATTGTCATTCTTTATGCATTATAAATGTGTTTTAAGCAATAAAAATTTGTAGTACTCATTATTTTACTAGTTCTTGCTGATGACGTTGTCTTAGTGGACGAGACTACCGCATGAATCAATGTTAAATTAGAATTATGCAGAGAAACTTTGGAAGCTAGAGGCTTTTGAATAAACAGAACTAAAACAATGTATATAGAGTGTAATTTTAGTGATATTTGGAACACAAATGAGGAAGTAGTGAAGCTTGATGGTCAAGAGATACCTAAGAGAGACCATTTTAAATATTTAGGCTTGATTATATAAAGAAATGAGGAGATTTGTGAAGATGTTATACATAGGATCCAAACAGGGTGGCTTAAGTGGAGAAGTACTAATGATATTTTGTGTGACAAACGTATAACTTTAAAGTTGAAATTTTTTTATAGGACGGTTGTTAGACCAACAATGATGTATGGAGCAGAATGTTGGGCAATAAAGAAACAAATTATCAAAAAATTGAGTGTAGCGGAGATGAAGATACTAATATAGATGAGCATATACGAGACATGGTAAGGTAGCTCAAATTCAAGATAAATTAAGAAAGAGTTGTCTCAGGTGGTTTAGACATGTCACACGTAGAACTAGTAGTGCCCTCGTCAGAAAGAGTGATTTGATAAATATTGCAGGTATAGTTAGGGGCATGGAAAGACCAAAACTTACTTGAGTGAAAACAATGAGAAAAAAATATGATAGTTTGTGGTCTTACAAAAGATATTGCGCTAAACTAGGCAGAATGAAAAGTCAGGATTCATGCAGCCTTCCCAAAAAACCTGTGTTGTTGTTGTTGATGATTATTTTACTAGTTTGTCTGACCTTTGTTATTGTTGTTGTTGATTATTTTACTAGTTCGTCTGACCTTTGTTATTGTTGAAATCAAATAAAGGAGTTTCATATCAAAATTATGTAATACCTTAGTTTTTGTCCTTCTTCTTCTTCTTGCTTTTTATATTGGTTAATTTATCATACTTCTTTGTCATTGCATCTCAGGGCCGGCCCCTATCTTGAGGTAGGTGAGGCGGCTGCCTCAGGCCCCCGTTTTTTTTTGCAATTTTAGGGGCCCCCAAATTTGTATTCCCATAGGCACGTATTTTGCACGTAAAAAAATTATATTGTAATTAGGGGCCCTTTATTTGGGCCTTTCGCCTTGGGCCCCTGGGAACTCAGGGCCGGCCCTCTTGCATCTTCGTTACATTTTGAATTTTTCTATTTGCATGCGCTGTAGAAAATGATGATCCATCAAGCTCACCAATGAATGAGACTAACATAGTCAGCTCTTCGGAGACCTCTCAACTTCCTAGCTCGGAAAATGTTGGTTTGCAACCTATTTCTCCACCCGTACAGGGTTATTTTTTTGCTACTACTTCATTTTACTTTACGATGTAATAGAATGCCATATCATACTTATATGGTTGCAAAAATTATGATGATCTGGTCATTCTTATGCATTATAAATATGTCTTGAGCAATAAGAATTCTTAGTTACCATTATTTTACTAGACTGTTGTTAATATTGAAGTCAAACAAATGAGTTTCATGTCAAAATTGTGTCATTATCTCAGGTTTCTTTCGTTTGTGTGTGTACACGCGCTTCTTTCAATTGATTAATTTGTCATACTTCTTGATCATTACATATTGACATCTTTTTCATATATTGAATTTTTCTATTTGCTGTTCACTATAGGTAATGATAATGCATCATGCTCACCAATGAGTGAGACGGACATAGTTGGCTTTTTGGAGACCTCTCAACATCCTAGCTTGGAACATGTTGGTTTGCAACCTATTTCTCCACCTCAACAAGGTTATTTCTTTGCTACTACTTCATTGTACTTGATAATGCAATAGAATGACACACCATACTGACATGGTCGCAAAAATTTAATAAATACTCTCATTCTTATGCATTATAAATGTGTCTTAAGCAATAAGAATTCTTATTTACCATTATTTTTTTAGTTCATCTCACTTCTGTTAATCTTGAAGTCAAACAAATGACTCTCATGTCAAAATTGTGTAATTATCTCAGGGTTTTTGTGTGTGTTTGAGTCTGCGTGCGCGGGCGCGTTTCTTTCAATTGATTATTTTGTCTTACTTAAGCATTACATATTTACATCTTTTTTACCTATTGGATTTTTAATATTTGCTGTGCACTATAGGTAATGATAATGCATCATGCTCACCAATGAATGAGACGGATACAGTCAGTTCTTTGGAGACCTCTCAACCTCCTAGCTTGGAACATGGTGGTTTGCAACCTATTTCTCCACCTCTACATGGTTATTTCTTTCCTACTACTTCATTGTACTCTATAATGTAATAGAATGAAATACTATACTGATATGGTTGCAAAAATTATAACAATCCTGCCATTCTTATGCATTATAAATCTGTCTTGAGCAATAGGAATTCTTAGTTACCATTATTTTACTAGTTCATCTGACTTGTGTTAATATTGAAGTCAAACAAATGAGTTTGATGTCAAAATTGTGTCATTATCTCAGGTTTCTTTTGTTTGTGTGTGTGCACGCGCTTCTTTCATTTGATTAATTTGTCATACTTCTTGATCGTTTACATATTGGCATCTTTTTCACATATTGAATTTAGTTATTTGCTGTGCATGATAGGTAATGATAATGCATCATGCTCACCAATGAATGAGACGGACACAGTTGGCTCTTTGGAGACCTCTCTACATCCTAGCTTGGAACATGTTGGTTTGCGACCTATTTCTCCACCTCTAAAAGGTTATTTCTTTGCTACTACTTCATTGTACTTTATAATGCAATAGAATATTAGAATGACTTACCATACTGATATGGTTGCAAAATTATATTAGTCCTCTAATTCTTATGCATTGTAAATGTGTCTTAAGCCATAAGAATTCTTATTTACCATTATTTATCTAGTTCATCTCACTTTTGTTAATCTTGAAGTCAAACAAATGACTTTCATGTCAAAATTGTGTAATTATCTCAGGGTTTTATGTATGATATTCGTGTGCTCACGAGCTTCGTTCAATTGATTAATTTGTCATACTTCTTGATCATTACATATTTACATTTTTTTTACATATTGAATTTTTCTGTTTGCTGTGCACTATAGGTAATGATACTGCATCATGCTCACCAATGAATGAGACTGACACAATCTACTCTTTGGAGACCTCTCAACTAACTAGCTTGGAACATGGTCGTTTGCAACCTATTTCTCCACCTCTACAAGGTTATTTCTTTGCTACTGTGTCATTGTACTTTATAATGTAATAGAATGACATACCATACTGATATGGTTGAAAAAATTATAAAAAACCTCTCATTCTTATGCATTATAAATATGTCTTAAGCAATAAGAAATCTTAGTTAAACTTTTGTTAATACTGAAATCAAACAAATGAGTTTCATGTCAAAATTGTGTAACTACTCAGGCTTTTCCTTTTTTTTTTTTGGGTGTGTGCGCGCGCTCTCCCGTACGCACACTTCTTTCAATTGATTAATCTACACCTTTTTTACATATTATTTTTTCTTTCTATTTGCTGTGCACTATAGGTAATGATAATGTGTCATGCTCACCAATGAATGAGACGGATACAATCGGCTCTTTGGAGACCTCTCAACTAACTAGCTTGGAACATGGTGGTTTGCAACCTTTTTCTCCACCTCTACAAGGTTATCTCTTTGCTACTACTTCATTGTACTTTATAATGTAATAGAATGACATACCATACTAATATGGTTGCAAAAATTATAAAAACCCTCTCATTCATATGTATTATAAATATGTCTTAAGCAATAAGAATTCTTAGTTACCATTATTTTTCTTGTTCATCTCACTTCTGTTAATACTGAAATCAAACAAATGAGTTTCATGTCAAAATTGTGCAACTATTTCAGGCATTTCCTTTTTTTTCTTTGTGTGTGCACTCGTGCACACACTTCTTTCAGTTGATTAATCTGTCATACTTCTTTATCATTACATATTTACATCTTTTTTACATATTGATTTTTTATATTTCTTTTCACTATAGGTAATGATAATAGATCAAGCACCCCAATGATTGAGACAGGCATAGTTGGCTCTTTGGAAACCTCTCAACCTCCTAGCTCAGAAAATGTTGGTTCTCAACTGATTTCTCCACCTCGACAAGGTGATTTCTTTGCTATTACTTCAATGCAATTCATAATGCAATATAATGATTAATGACATACCATACTGGTATGATTGCAAAAATTATAAAGATCTTGTCATTCTTTATGCATTATAAAGTGTCTTGACTCTTAGGTAATAAGAATTCTTAGTTGCCATTATTTTACTAGTTCATCTGACCTTTGTTATTATTGAAATCAAACAAATAAGTTTCTTGTCAAAATTATGTAATTATGTGAGTTTGTTTCTTTTATTTTTGTGTTTCTTTAAATTGATTAATTTGTCATGCTTCTATACCATTACCGCTTTTTTATGTATTGATTTTGTCTATTTGTTCAATATAGAAAATGATAATACCGCATGCTCACCAGTAGATGAGATAAACGTAGTCGGCTCTCCGGAGACCTCGCCACCTGCTTGGCCAGGAAATGTTGGTTTGCGACCCATTTCTTCACCTCTACAAGGTTATTGGCAATAGAGTTGGTATCGGATCCTATCGGGTCGGGTCCTCCACTACCCGGACCCGGACCCGGACCCGGTACCTCACGGGTCCAAAAATTGGACCCGGACCCAGACTTGCAAGAACCGGATCCGGGTCTGGGTCCTAGTTAAAAAAATTTACCCATCGAGTCTGGTAGTAGAGAATAAATATTTACAATTTAAGTATTTTTGCACCCGATACCCTACGTTTTTGCACTTAAGTACATGAATTAATGTTATATTTATATATCTATCTTCAACAATTACTTTTATATGTATATTTCTATAACCCTATTATTCAAATTCTATATGTTTGGGGGTATTTTTTAACGGGTCCGGGTCCGGGTCGGTCTATTTTGAGCGGACCCAGACCCAGACCCGGACCCGAAAGTGCATCCGGTCTTATTTTAGGACCCGGACCTGGACCCGTATAGATCGGGTCGGTTCCGGTCCAATGCCGGGTCCGGGTCAGGTCCGGGTCAGGTCTGGGTCGGGTCCGGGTAATGGGTAAATGTGACAATGCTAATTGGCAATTTCTTCACCTCTACAAGGTTATTTATTTGCCAATACTTCATTGAAATGTAATAGAATGACATACTGATATTGTTATGGTTGCAAGAATTATATAGATCTTAGTCATTCTTCTCCATTGCCCATGCATCATAAATGTGTATTAAGCCTAAAATTTTTGGTTTTCAATATTTTAATTATATCTTAGTTACTACGGACTGGTCTATTTGGCCTTTGTTATTGTTGAAATCGTGCAAAGTTTCATGTTAAAATTATGGAATTATCTGAGATTTCCCCTTATTCTTTATATTGATTAGTCTGTCACTTCTTTGTCATTACCTATTAGTTACATACTTTTTATCACTATAGAAAATGATGATACCTCAAGTCCACCAGTCAATGGGATGAACAGAGTCGGTTCTCCAGAGACCTCTCCACCTTCTGGGTCGGCAAATGTTGGTTCAGAGCCTACTTCACCTCTGCCAGGTTATTTCATTTTTTTGTAACTTCATTGTAATCTTTAATGTAATTAGGTTTGCCCGTGGACATGTGCGTATGGCACGTTTTCGTGAACAAACCAATAAAAAGTAATCACTAATTTTAACCCAAAATAGAGAAAAGACAATACCAAACATTCACATCGTTGCCGACAACCAACCGCCGTCTCGATCTATAGCGCCCCGATTTTCGTATACTGGAAACTCGTGACACCAACCAGAATCTTTTACTTCAAAATGAGTCCACAACACAGAAAATTACAGGAAATTAAAAACTTCTTTTCTTACCTTAATGCTTTCTTCTTGAATACGAATGCCAAACACAGCTTAAGCTCACAATCCCCAAAATCGGGTGGTCCTGCAACCTAAATATAAGTGGGCACATCAGTTGAATGCAACTGACGCGAACTGATAAAACCAGTGAGCTTCACTCCTCAACAATCAGTCAATATAAAAATTAATATGAATGACATTATGAATGACGAAATGTGAAATTCAGACAATCAAAAGTGTCAATGTGCCATGAGCTAAATCTAATGCACAAACATAAATGTACACGATGCTCCTACTCTAATGCAAACTTGATTTGAAAACGTGTGCATCTCATACTATATACTTCCCAAATCGAGTTCGTATTCTCCAGATGATAGAATTCAATCCCCCGCCATGCATCCTACTCTTGTACTCTTTCCTGTTTCTGACATTCATCTATTAACTGGTAAGGTTGCAGGCACTCGGTCTAGTTCCGCTTTTGCAGTCGGAAATCATTGGTCATGCCATTATGTATGCCGAGATCTTGTGGTCCTACGCCACTCCCCGGTCATTCTCCGCCTGGCTCCTGTGGTTTTACGCCACTCCCGGACCTTACCCAAAAGTTGTTACGAATATAAAGATGACCCTCCAGGTCCTACCTGCTCCGCCGAGAGTCCTAGAGCCCTGCTCTTGCTTTCCGTTCGCATTAAACAACAGAGAACTTTAGGTGAATTTGGAGGGTCAATTCTCTAACTTCCATCATACAGTCCTTATCACTAAATCCCAGAAATTAACAGATGAGACCACGCCGCACGTGCCTTAGATGAGACCACGCCGCACGTGTCCCCTTAACAGGTTAGTACACGCCCTACTAGTGCCTGTCCTTACCAATTTTATCCCCTATCTTCTAGGAAGCTCTAGAACTAGCGGTTGAAATCACGCTAAATGGATTTTTTTGATTCTAGTATCTTATTTATCATTACTTCTAGTTTCTAGATTAACTTCCTAGATTACTTACTATATTATCTAGTTCAAGTTCAAGTTTAAATTCTAGGTAATTTAAAAGTACTTGATTAAAACCGGTCCATAAGAACCATATGGAAATTTTCCGAACGGTTCCACAAATCATTCATACCCAACAATTTCTAACTCGCACATCTCACATGCATAACACTACTATTTATAATGTCTTTCTACAATGTATATTTCTTATAACATATGCTTTTTTTGGTATATTTCAACAAACATCTTGCATACGACTCATATTTCTTAAATACCTTTTTACACCATGTTGTTTAGACATGTACATGTGTGAACTTGTATTCATGAAATATCCAAATGCTCATTTACTGCTTTATTCACATGGGTTGTTAATTTACTCAACTTTTTCTAATGCGTGCATTTCTTTTCATTTGTTATTTATGTTCATTTAGAAATTTCACTTTACATGCAAACATTTTTGTTGCATAATTTCCATCATAATTTTCTATCAAACCAGGGTAAAATAAGCATTCTAATTTGTTTATTTATGCATTACTTCCAATTTCAAAATTGTGTAATTATCTATTAAAAAACATATATTTTCTATCTTTTCTACTTTGTTCCTTTTTCATTTCCTTTGTTTCTTTAATCGGGCAATTTCAAACATACACACAACCATGCATACATAACCATTGCATTTTATTAATACTTTAACCGACAATAATTTTCAATCTACTAATAATTACTACAATTACTATAACAAACCACAATTTTCAATCTATTAACAACTACTTCAATAAACCATTAACACTTTAATTCTTAATACTTTAATAATTTTCATTTTTTTTAACAATTATTACAACTTCAACTTTCTAACAATTTACACAATCTACACCACCCAAGTAATCTCTTATAAATAATTCATTCTACTACCAATTTCTTTTACTACTAATAAACTACTACCCAATTATTTAAATATAGATAACAAACTACTAACAATCAAACAATCAAACAACCAATTACTAACAATCTATTATCAATCAAACAATCAAATATTATTAATTAAAAGAACATACAAGGTGGAAGAACACCCATCTTATGTTTAAAGAGCCTAACCCTAGCCTTAGCTTCTTCTCCTTAATCTTCTTTTGATTTCAAGCTCCAGTAGGTCTAAGAAATTGATAATAAATTAATTAGTATTTGAACATAGGATGAAGAAATGGAGTTAAGTGTGAACTAAGACTCACCTTTAGCTTGCTTGACTTCTTGGTCCAATAGTAGTAGTATAATAGGGGTGAGTAGTATAGTAGGAGGAGTAGTAGTAGTAGTAGGAAGTAGTATAGTAGGAGTAGTAGTAGTAGTAGTAGGAAGTAGTAGTAGTAGTATAATATGAAGTAGAGTAAAGAAGTAGAGTAGAGTAGAAAATGAGTTAGGGTGACATATATATATAGAAAATGGTGAGAGAATGGCCGGCCAAAGCTCGGGATAGGGTTAGGATGAGTGTGGAGGTGTGTGGGGATGTGTAGAAATTCCTAGAGGTGCTTAGTTACCACTCTAAGCCTTAGACACTAATCCTTAGGGTTAACACATAAGCTCACCTAAGCTCTTAGGTCAAAAAACTTGGTCAAAAATTGTAGGCTAGTTAGTATATATATACATACATATACACATATACTAGTATATTATTAGTCTAGTGTATATGTTCATGAGTGAGTTGGGCTAATAGAACATGCAAATTGGGTTGGACTTAATAAAATATGCACAATCCATTAGCAAAAGAAAGAAAAGAGAAATATATATATATATATATATATATATATATATATATATATATATATATATATATATATAATAAAACACAAAGAAAGCTATCAAGTGGCTCTCCTTCAATCTTCTCAAAAATCAAAGGCTCAGATCTAACCTCACAAAACATATTTTTCCCTCTCCCCCCCACCACACCCCAAAAAGTTTTTCCTCAAAACTCAAATTCAAATCCCCCACCCAAAACAACTCCTATATTTATTTAATTTTTTCTCTCTCTTTCCCTCTCTCTTCTATTTAAAAAATTAAGAAAATAAAAATTGTAAATTTTTTTTAAAATTAAAAATTAAAAAACCTTTAAAATAATTCACAAAAATCAAAAAAACCATATAATATGTTTTTTGCTGGACCCCCAAAAATTTCTCATATAATATGTTTGCTACTTCAATTAATTTGCTGGACCAAAACTACTTTATATGATCAAATAAGGTGCACCGTTTCGAAGACGTGCCGTAGGCACGTGTCAACGGGCAAATCTAGTATATATATATATATATATAATTGTACAAACAATTAAATTATGGGATATTACATCACTCCATCCTTAGAATAGTTTTGTCCCCAGAACTACCTTATTAGAGGGGAAAAACATTACTCAAATAACTCAGGATATGTATTCTTCACATGGCTTTCTGGTTCCCATGTGGCTTCTTCAACAAACTGGTTCTTCCAGGATACCTTAACCATTGGATTACTTTATTTCTTAGCACTTTCTTCTGGCGATCAATTATTCTCACCGGCTGATCCTCGTAAGTCATGTCCTCTAGATTTTTCGGAATCTCAGTTAGTTGGTGACTCGGGTCAAGTACGTACTTCCTCAACATCAAGACATGAAATACATCATGTACTTGGGCCAGTTCTGTTGGTAAGTCCAATTTGTATGCCGCCTTCCTAATCTTCTTCAGGATTTTGTATGGTCCAATGTATCTCGGGGCCAATTTAACTCATTTCCTAAATCTGATTACACCTTTGGTCGGTGAGACGTTCAGGAATACTGAGTCTCCTTCAAATTTTAGTTCCCTTCGTCGAGTGTCGGCATAACTTTTCTGTCGGCTCCGATCTATTTCCAGTTTTTTCCTAATTAGTTCAATCTTCTCAGAAGTTTGCTACACAATTTCAGGCCCAAACATTTGCCTTTCTCTTACTTCATACCAGCACATAGGTGTTCAGCACCTTCTTCCACAGAGCGCTTTATACGGAGCCATGCCAATACTAGCCTGATAAGAGACGAGCTGGTATTGAAGTGGTTGCACAAGGCTTGGGTGCAATCTTGGCACGACTGGAACTGCAACCATGTCTGAAGGAGTGGATTAAGAAAGGACAAGAAAGAGATGTAGAGATTCTAGCACGTAAGGAGCAAGTGAATGCAAGAAAACTTCCGGAGTTCAATATAAGGGAAGGTCTATTGTCGTTCGGAAATAGATTGTGTGTCCCAAAGGTAGGTGCTCTGAGGAAAGAAGTCATGAAGGAAGCACACACTACATTACTTGCAGTCCACCCAGGAAGTACTAAAATGCATCGAGACGTGAAGCAATGCTATTGGTGGGCCGGAATGAAGCGGGACATAGCAGAGTTTGCAACCAAATGTCTCACCTGTCAAAAGATTAAAGCAGAAACCAGAAACCTGGAGGTTTGTTGCAGCCATTGCTCATTTCAAAATGGAAATGGAAAAATATCAGTATGGATTTCATTACCGGGTTACCCAGAAGTCCCAAAGGACATGATACTATTTGGGTTGTGGTTGACCGATTGACAAAATCGGCTCATTTCCTGCATGTGAAGGTTACTTGGCCAATGGAAAAATTAGCAGAAGTATATATTGAAGGAATAGTAAAGCTGCATGGAGTACCAGTATCCATAGTCTCCGACAGGGATGCAAGGTTTACTTCGCGGTTTTGGCAGAGTTTACAGGCAGCCTTGGGAACAAGGACAGATTTTAGCATAGCTTATCATCCAGACAGATGGACAAACAGAAAGGGTGAATCGAGTGTTGGAAGATATGCTGAGGGCATGCGTTATGGATTTCGGAGGAAATTGGGAGAAGTATTTAGTCCTGGTAGAATTTGCCTATACAATTAGTATAGTATGAAGTAGAGTAAAAAGTAGAGTAGAGTAGAAAATGAGTTAGGGTGACATATATATATAGAAAAGGGTGAGAGAGTGGCCGGCCAAAGCTTGGGATAGGGTTAAGATGAGTGTGGAGGTGTGTGGGGATGTGTAGAAATTCCTAGAGGTGCTTAGAGCATCTGTAGTCGTTAAAGTTTAAATTATCCATATATCGATATATAGAAATAGAAATTTGGAATTCGCTGCACTCGTCGAAAGCTATATTATAGCAATCAATGTCAACCCATGTCTAGGACGGCACATGAAGTGCCGTCCGACACTTACCACATGTCTAGGACGGCACATGAAGTGCCGTCCGACACTTACCACCTGTCAACATCACTTAATAGCTATACTTAATAGCTAAATAATTACATATCTATACTATATATACTTAATAGTAGCTAATAATCCTAATTATCTTTAGTTTAATGAAGGGTGATTACGGAATTTTTGAAACGGACGGCATATCGAGTGCCGTCCGACGCCTAGAACAGTATTTTGCGCGTCTGGGACGGCTCTTCGACCACCGTCGCTGACTTATCGATAAAGCTATTTCGTCTCTCATATATAGCAATCGACTGTAGCGATTTATCGATAATATCGATATATAGCAAACGACTGCAGCTACTTTTTAAGCTATATATCGATATTATCGATATATAGATAACGACTACAGATGCTCTTAGTCACCACTCTAAGCCTTAGACCCTAATCCTTAGGGCTAACATATAAGCTCACCTAAGCTTCTTAGGTCAAAAAACTTAGTAAAAAATTGTAGGCTAGAAGTCTTAGGTCAAAAATTGTAGGCTAGTTAGTATATATATACATACATATACACATATACTAGTATATTATTAGTCTAGTGTATATGTTCATGAGTGAGTTGGGCTAATAGAACATGCAAATTGGGTTGGACTTAATAAAATATGCACAATCCATTAGCAAAAGAAAGAAAAGAGAAATATATATATATATATATATATATATATATATATATATATATATATATATATATATAGAGGAGTGATCCAATGAGAAACATTATTAAGTGAGAAAATAAGAAACATGCTTAGAGACCGTCGGATCTCTCTTACCATCATGATCTACATCTGACGGTGAAAACATACCCCCCTCTTGAGAATGGGTATTTTAGTAATTTTTCTAATAAAACTCACCCTCCGTACCTTCTTTCTTCTCTTATTCTCTCTCCTTCTCTCAAAAACCAAATCCCGATCTCACCCCGACTTCAGAAACCCTAGCCAATTCCCGATCTCCAAAACCAAATCCCGATCTCAAATACTTCCCCAAATCGCAACCCTAACCTCCTCTCACTCTCTCCGCCCTCTCCCTTGCCCCCGACGCTCCTCTCTCATTAGCCAAATCGACCCCGACTTCAGAAAACCTCAGCCAAATCCCGATCTCCCATATTTCCCCAAATTGCAACCCTAACCTCCTCTCACAGTCCCCTCCCTGCCCCCGACGCTCCTCCCCGATGCCGGTTGTATTCCCTCGATGCAGCTCGACGCCCCCAAATCCACCCCCGACGCTTCTCTCCATACCTGAGCCAAATTCACCCCTAAACTTGAAGTGACCTGAAGCGCCAAGAACATGGCAAGAAGACAACGTATCTAAACGTACAAATCTCATCAACAGCTGCATTTCCATGTCGTATTCAACCAGATAGTTGCCAAGTACCAGGTTCAGCTTCTGCTAATGCAAGTTCGAGCAAATTTTCGGGTACTTGGCCTTTCATTGTGTTTCAGAGAGAAGATGGTTCTTTTTTCAGAGATTTGATATGAGAAATTTCTACAAAAGCTTCTTCTGTAGTTGAAATCTTGTTGTGCGTTCATTTTCTAGTTCTCTGTTTGCTTGTAAGATCTAAGTTGTTCCCAATTCATGAGTTGTTGTTTCTGTATCTGATATTTTGTACACAGTGCAGTTTGTGCTCATGGTTCTTTTATGTATTCATAAATTGAGATTATAATCAGAGAAGATGATTTAGTCCTTTATATTTTTTTGTGTGGGTTGTGTTTTGCTGATGGGTGTTTTTATGAAGCTTGATTAGTTGGCAGGCTGAGCATAGCATGTATGATCAGCATATTTGGCGCCTCTGTATAGCAAACATCAGAAAGCATATAGAGCTTCAAGCATATACAGGTTAAAGCCAATTAAATCTGAGATTCATAAGGTTACATTCAAGCCCTGGTAGCAAGATATAGAGCTTCAAGCCCAATAGTTATTTGATGTAGGATAAATTGGTTCAGATTGAGCTGCAAAAACTTTTAAGGTAGAGTCAACAGGGACAAAGAAATCTGTCTAAACATCACATTACATTACTACTCAAATCAAGATATATAAGATGTTGAATATTTCCAAAAGATGAAGGGATCAAATCCATTGAACATATTTTGTGCAAGAATCATAAAAAGTTGCATCTGAAATTGTCAAACTTTTCAGCTTGCTCTCTTCAGGGAAAACAGACAAATGTACAAGAAAGCATCTCATTATCATCAAGAGATCAGGCACAGGACAGTTGAAAGAAAAACTTGCATCCGAACTCATTATCATCAAAATTTTACACGCAAATGTAAAGGAAAGCATCTCATTATCATCAAAAATTTGCATCTAAAAAAAGATAAACTTGAAAAGAATAAAGTCCCATGACAGTTGAACTCATTATCATCAAGAGATCCATATAAAAGATACATTTGATTCAGTCAATGAATTATCCACAATTTGATAGCATACATTTAGCTGATCAACAATATCCCAATATCAGAGAGCATACATTTAGCTGATCAGCATACATTTGATTCAATCCATGATAGCAAACAAAATTATTAGATGGTGATACATCAATACAGAGAACCTCAGAGCAAGGAAAAAATAGTCAATAATAATAAGATTTAATTCTCCCAAAACAATATTACAACCATTTAAAAGACCTATAATAATAAGATAAGTTCCAGTTGTATAATGTTCTCAGTTTCCTTCTTCTTCATGAGCTGTGCGACTACCTGTAAACGCCAAAAAAGAGTTAGTATTTTTAGAATTAATTTGATTCATTTGTGCAGCAATGTTCATAAAGTTATGGAATTAATTCTCTTATATTATTATTATTATTATTATTATTATCATTTATTTATTAAATAGAGCATGAGAGTGGAGTGACTTGCTTGCAGCCTGCTAGTTGCAGGAATTTATTTCATCACTTTGGCTTACTACATAGTACACAAAATTTGAATTTTCTCTAATATAGAGATCATGCTCAAATTACAAGAGATAAAATTAATTGCACAACTAACTGCAAATTAAGAACAACACAAACCAAAGGGTAACAATCACATTCAAAGATCGCACTCAGTCATTCATCTACCTCCATCGCAAGGCTGTTGATTGAACAGTACCAAAATTTCTACATTCTTGTAGATTTCTAATTCCCTTATATATTCTAAATTTTTAGGATGACTACAAAAAAAAATTCTGCAGAAACTATTTTTCTTACCATTTCGGATCATTAAAGGCTAGAAGTTCACAAATGCACAAAGGTTTGACAGTTTTTCTACCTCTACTTTGTTGGTATTATGTTTTTAAATCAGTAGCATTCTTCTAGATTACACACTGCATTTCAACATATAAACATAACATCCATTTATTTTTACCATAATGTTCTGAAGTGTTTCAGCCTATCACTTATGCATAGTTAATTTGGTACCTTTCTGTTCTATTCAGCTATGATGTTTTATGCAATCTTAAAACAAAATAAATCAATTTTTAAAATAAATAAAAAATTTAACTTCTTACAATTTCTAGGTTTTATCCATACTTTTGTTGTTACATTTTTCGCAGTTCTTCATCAACTTTGTTGTGGTACTCCTAATTAAACCTCCATTCACCCAACAATCTGTCTACTTTTAGTACTACCCAATTAATGCAGAAAAGATAGAAAACAATTATCCTTTGGTTAAAACATAATTACCTAATTAAGATGGGCCAGTCAATACACATGATTTGGGGGGTGGATTTGGCTAGGGTTTGGAGAGCGGAGTCGGGGGTGGATTTGGGGGCGTCGAGCGGCGTCAAGGGAACACAACGGGCGTCAGGGAGGAGCGTCGGGGGCAAGGGAGAGGGCGGAGAGAGTGAGAGGAGGTTAGGGTTGCGATTTGGGGAAGTATTTGAGATCGGGATTTGGTTTTGGAGATCGGGAATTGGCTAGGGTTTCTGAAGTCGGGGTGAGATCGGGATTTGGTTTTTGAGAGAGGGAGAGAGAAGAAGAGAAGAAAGAAGGTACGGAGGGTGAAATTTATTAGAAAAATTACTAAAATACCCATTCTCAAGAGGGGGGTATGTTTTCACCGTCAGATGTAGATCATGATGGTAAGAGAGATCCGACGGTCTCTAAGCATGTTTCTTATTTTCTCACTTAATAATGTTTCTCATTGGATCACTCCTCTATATATATATATATATATATATGGCAAATGCTCAATTGAAAACGGGTCTAGTTTTCACGGGTTGGAAAACACGAATCTGAGCCATTGGATCGCTCATGATCGCGATCAACGGCTCAGATCGAGCCCCCCATCACCCGTTTCAATTGATGAGCGGAGGGTTATTTTGGGAATTTCGTCCCAAATAACTCTTCGCCTCACTGATTCAAAAAAAAATGATATAACCTAGGACGTTGTTGGGAACAACGGCCTAGGTTATAAAAAAATGAATCATAGTCCGTTGTTTGTAACAACGGCCTTGTTCTCAATTTTTATAAAGAACTAGTTATTCTTTTCCATTGCTTGTGCATTATAATTGTGTTTCAAGCTTAAATAATTCTTAGTTACAGTTTAATTAAATCTTAGTTACAATTTGTTTAATTATTACCGACTGGTCTAGTTGACCTTTATTACTATTGAAATCAAACAAATGACTGAATGAGTTTAATGTCAAAATTATGTAACTACCTTTTCTTTTCTTTTCTATTTATTCATCTGAGTTGTCTTTGCCTTTGCTCGACCAATGATTAGCAGGCTATTTTTTGTTAATCAAGTTAAAACCAGTCAACATGTACGCACACCATTTTAGATATTACTGGAAGATACCTTTTATTCTTGTATAATCTTTCCCGACAAAAGTTGACTCGTTGTAAAGGTTTTCCAACATTTTTCTTTCATCCATTTGAGGGTTGCATTCTTTTTGGTTTTTAAAACTGCCTTTTGTTTCTTCATTTTCTTCGTTTAGACAATTTTGGTTATTTTTCAAGCTCTAGTTCTTCTTTATTGCTTATCTATTGCATATTATACCTTATTCTCGATACTCACCAGGAAAAAGCATATTTTGCAGGTTCTGTAAGCCTAGAGAAGAGCATTTGACTGCTCGTCAGAAACTTCCTCAGTCCCTGACCGGGAAAAGACTAGCCCCCTGCCTACTCCCGAGCCAGGTTGTCTTTTGCTGATCCATCCTATGATCACTAATGTTAAGAATAAGATGATATGTTTGTCAAATGACGACAACTGGCTAATCTTGAAGGGTCATTACATTTCCATTATGTGATTAAAATTTGACAGGAGCAGTCACCGAAGAAATGGATATTCATATTCTTCCAGGATCAGAAAATTTAGAGAAGAATATGGGTGGCTCCAATGAGACTGCGGGGTCGACTTCTGAGGAAAACATGAACTCCCATCTTATTCATCCTCTGTCAGGTTTTGAATTGGCTATTTACTTAAGATCCAAAACTAGCATATATAAAAATGCCTAATATATCGAGTAATCTGTTACCATTACATCATAGGCACATATTGAGTTTTTCTAATTGTTGTGCTCTGTAGAAAATGATAATACCTTAAGCTTACCAATAAACGAGACGAAAATAGCCAGCTCTTTGGAGACCTCTCCACCTCCTGGCTCGGAAGATGTTGGTTCGCAATCTATTTCTCCATCTCTACAAGGTTATTCCTTCGCTAATACTTCATTGTAATGTAATAGACTGATATTCGATACGGGTAGGGTTGCAAAATTATAAATATCTAGTCAATACTTTCCATTGCTTGTGTATCATAAATGTGTTTTAAGCTTAATTTTTTTTACTTACATTATTTAATTAATTTTTAGTTGCTACATATTGGTCTGTTTCACCCCTTTTATTTGAGTAACTTTGTTTCATGTCAAAATTATGTAGTTACATGAGTTCTTTTTTTCTTTTTCTTTATATTGATTAATCTATCATACTTTATCATTACATCATAGTTACATATTGAATTTTCTTTTTCTGTGTTCTACAGAAAATGATAACACCTCAAGTACACAAATAAATGAGATGAACATAGTTGGTTCTCACGAGACTTCTCCACCTCCTGGATTGGCAATTGTTGGTTCACAACTTGAACCTACTTCACCTCTGCCTTACTTCATTGTAATTTTTAATGTAATTGAATGACATACAAAACTAGTATGGTTGAAAAAAATGATAAAATTCTGCTCACTTGGCAACTCTGTTGTTAAACTTAAGGGAAAATCACTTGTAAGCCCAAAACTAGAACATGTCTTATTTTTACAACCAATAAGTTCCATATATAGTAGAAACCCTAACACCTTAAAGTTAGTTATTTTTAGACCCATTCATTTATTTTAATTATATTTATCTACTGTTTTTTTTATTTTTGAGGCAGTCCGTTTCTGGCCGAGTGAGTCTTTCTGAGCTTTCTTTGTGAGCTCGGGACCATCTATCTTCCTCTTCCCCTTAGATGGGGCTTCTATCAAACCTTCTGGGTGTAGAGCCTCTTCGGCTCGAATGTACTTTTCGACCGTATTCAGGAGGTCTAGAAAATCAATGGGAGGCTTCTTGGCCAGGGAGGCCTTCAGCTGCCCGTGGTGAACATTGTGCTAAAATGCAGTGGATGCAATGTCGGCACCGAGAGAAGAGACTGCCCTAGCCTTGGTTGTGAATCTCCACACAAAATCCCGAAGGGACTCCCCTTCCTTTTGTTTGAGGTTTAGGAGGGACGCGCTCGTTTTCTCCACCTTTCTGCTGGTGACAAAGTGAGCAAGGAAGCTCGACTCGTGCTGCTCAAATGAGAAAATAGAGTTCGGAGCGAGCTTCGAAAACCATTCCCGTGCCGGACCATGCAGCGTGACCGGGATGCCCGGCAGATGAGGGGATCCGTAGCGCTGTGAATCATCACGAGGGCCTTGAATCCCTCCATGTGATCAGCTGGATCATTCTCCCCGTCGTAGGTCTCGAATTGTGGTGGTCTGAAATTTCTTGGGATCGAGGTGTCCAGGATTCGAGTCGAGAATGCGAGGCCGGTTGGTTGGTGCCTCCGGCTAGATTGTCCCCCCCCCTCGCCGATGCGGGCGAGGTGATTCTCCATATCCTGGAGGCGCTTGAGGACGACATCATCTCCTCTTGTTGGTCAGGTTGAGCCATGTGACTCACTAACTCGGTTTCGTTTCTCAGGGAGGGGGCTTTATTGTGACGTTCGTTCCTAGGACCCCCTCGAATGGCCCGGATGACTTCGTTCCTGAACTTCTGGAACTTGGTCCTCGTGACAGGAACCTCCTCGAACTGGCTGGTCTGAGGTTGCCCATCCCTCGGGGGAGTGACCGCGTCGGTGTTCCCTGTCCTGAGGCGGATGGACGCTATGGGTCGGAGCTTGATGGGACGGACCAGCCCCGACCCTGGAGCGATCAAGCTGGGCTTGAAGGTCGTTTTCAGGTTCTCGTGAACTGATGACATTTCGAAGATTTTCGGCTCGAGAGGCCTGGAGGCCGAGCGTTACGCGTGCCGACCCGGACCCAATGGATCCTCGAGTTGGCGCCTTTGGGAGCCTTGGGTGTTCGCGTGACTCTGAGCTGGGTGAAGAGGGTCGGCATACCGCCCTGCCGTAGGTGCCTTCCTCGGTTTCGGTGCCATGCGAGGAAGGATCTATAGAAGAAGGGCGGATGCTGGTGTCGGATCTGCCAGCGTTCCCGCAGACGACACCAACCTGATACTGTTTGTTTTCAGTGCAGGAGCAACATGTGTGAGTTCTTGTATTTTTGTGTAGCGGAAGGGGCAGATCTCGGCTGCAGATCGGGTCTATTTCTGGAGGTTAGCTCGGAAGAGCAGCTGGCTGGATGTCCGGGCACCTGCAAAAGGCCCACCTTTGCCCTTTTCTTTCAAACACTCCATTGAAGAATACCCTGAGATCAAACAATTCGAAGTAGCAATATCCCTTTTAACATAGAATCGAACATTCCCCTTGCAACTATCATTTCTCTGCACTTATCATATACATCATAACCAAAGCACTCCAAATTGACAAATCTTGTTGCAGCGTGTAATTTATATCCTTCCATGAATTTATCTCACAAAATGCAAGTCAAATATCTCATCACACAAATCCTTAGAACAAATGGGTAGGTAAATTTATCGATTTCTAAGCCCTTCCCCACTACGTTTTTGTAGGATAAATTGGCATCCATGCAAAATCCATTTTGAATTTAGATTGTGGTCGGCATCTCATTAAAGCGCACTGAATCACAAAATTGGTTGGGTGCAGGTAAATTGAATTCCGGCCTCATTGCTTGCTTTATTATTTTGGACTTTAAGTTTTAGGCAAAGAATAGAAGAGGAGAGAGTGAGCACCCAACAATGGATTCTATCCATATTAGATCTAAGGAGATCAAAGAAGATGATGGGGGAGAAAGAATTAGAGGGATAAACGGATTCATTTCTCTTACGGATTGAAAGAAAAGAAGAGAAAAACAAGGAAAAAAAGAAAAAAAGAAAAACAGAGAAGAGAAGGCTTTAACTTTGTTTCCCATGGTTTTAGGGAGGGAAAAATCATTCCCAACAAAGGATTTTGATTCCCATGAGAATCCGTCATTCCTTCAAAATATATGCTTGCCACTTACCAAACAAGGTAATCTAGGGAGAATCAAGAATTCCCTTGCATATTCCCACGTACCAAACACCCCTTAGTTTATGAGTACTTTAACTCACAAATCTAAAAAACATAGTTGACACCTTATTATCTCAGCCCTTGCTCTTTATTTCAATTTGAATGTTTAATCATGTTGGTCCTATTTCTCTGGTCTTGATCATTCCATCATGATTACATGAGTTTACCTTGTGCTGCGGATACTCACTGAAAAAGCATAATTTGCATGTTCCATGAATCTAGAGAAGAGCATGGGTAGCTCCCTCAAAATTTTCCGATTTCCTGGCTTTGAAAATTCTCAACCCTAGCTTACTCCTTCCCCATATTTCTTTTGATATTTCTTGTGTGATCCATAATATAATCAACACCATGCAAATTTATTACAAATAAAAGAAATCACTATTCTAAAAATCGGCCTAGGAGCTAGGCGGCCCCCAGACTCGCCTAGGCCCTGGGTCGTTTGAAAAATCGGTTTGGCTGTCTAGGCTGGTCTATGCCAGCGTAGGTGGACTAGACCGAAATCTAGTTTTTAACCCGACCCGACCCGTAACAAATACCCTAATTTCCAAATCTATGGACCAAAACCCCCCTTTTATTATATTATTATTATTTTTGGTTGCATTATTTTTTTGCTTCATTTTTTGCCTTGTTGGTTTATATGAATAAATCTGGTCTTTTGCACTTGAAGTGGATGTTCAGTCCACAATAGTTTATGCACTTCTTGTTGTTGAGTAAGAGTGAAATTGTAAGTCCATTGAGGTATGGTTGTTACACTTAAAGTGTAGTTGAAGACAATGTAGTTTTTATCAGATTGGGAAGAGATAGCTTATGCTATTTTTCCCTCAAAATTGTTTCCATTAGAAGGAGAACACAACTTTACAAATTATCAATTGGAGTTCATTGAAAACCACTAGTACAACACTATTTGCCTCCAAGATCGACGCTTTTAATAAGTCAATCTAGATTTCAAAAGAGACTGACTAGAACTAGTTTAACAGTTTTTTTTCTCGATACATCTTATTAAGATTTTAAACATTTTGATCATTATCTCGACCAATCGTCGCTTTACCCAAATCTGTTACCAAAAGTTATGCCTGCATGCAATTGTGTTCTTTAGACTCTTTAAAGCTCATCCTGTAATAACAAGGAGAAAAATCAAGAGTAAGAATGAGGAGCAATAAAGAGCAAGATAATGTATGGTGGAACAGTAAAACAAAATCAAAAGTAAAACAAAATCAAAAGATAAATAGGGAAAAAACCCGCCTAGCGCCTAGCCGTCTAGGCCCCGCTTATAAGGTCTAGGCAGTAGGCCCCCATCATCAGCCAACCTAGCGACTTTTAGAACAGTGCATTTTAATACCTAGATATATTTGTAAACTCTTAGACAAATCTGACCAAGCCTAGCGACTTTTAAAACACTGCATTTTAATACCTATATATATTTGTAAACTCTTAGACAAATCTGACCAATCTGCCTTCTTTCTAGTTGCCGCTTGATTATGTAATTAAAGTTTAGCATTAGGATCTCATCAAAGTATTACATATTAGTGCAGACTCAGTAAGCTAGGAGATGGACATAGATAGCTCTCAGGAGACTACCGAACCAATTTTCCGGCCTATTTTCCCAGGTTATCCGGTTACTAAATGATTTTGTTTATAATTTACCAAAACTAGCATATTCATAGAGCACCTAAGAAGAATTGATTGACCTTATACCTCCATTGCTTATTGAATACATTATTAGACTATGTACTTGCTATGAGCAATCACTTTAAAGAAGGCATTATATCCAGGCTCAATAAACATAGAGAAGAGCGAAGCTAACTCCATGGAGACTACCCTACCTTATGGCTGGGAAAATGTTTGTTCACAGCCTATCTCTCAACCTGCACATTTCCGAGCATATCAATTCATTCTATACCCTTACTGGTTTAATTGCAATTCTGATGTGAACATGATTCAATTTCACATTAAATTGGTGTTATAATTGCAAAAGTAGAGAGACTAGTATAATTTTCCTATGAGTTGGTGAAGAAAGCATTATGCCACGGGTTCAGTAAACAATGAGAAGAGTGTGGTCAGCTCCCCAGAGATCTCCCTACCTCCTGGATGGGAAAATGCTGGTTCAGGACCTGTTCCTCTTCCTCCTCTTCCTCCAAGGTTATATTTTTCCTGTTACTATATTCTTAGTTATAATGCAATAGGCTGAAATGCCCATACTGTTGTACTTGCCTTAAGTTATGGGAAAACAAACTATACTCCAATTGCCTAATTTCTGTTATTCCAGCTTTGGATGAAGGCAATGAGCTTTCATATTATGTTACAGCTCTGTTTGTTTTTCCCCGGGTTATTACGTAATTCATTTATGTATAAGTCCTTGGAGAAGCATCGTCTTCCATATTAGTTTCATTCAGCATTTGTGGCCCATAGATATATATAAACAATTATATCACAACCTTTCATCTGAAATAGTACTTTTTTGGTCTAGTTTCTCTGGTTTTATTAGGTCATAACCTTGATTGAGTGAGAGAATAATATCTAGATCTATGGACAGTAGGCTAGGAGCCTAGTGTATTTATTTGTGAATGATGTTCCTTGCTGAGATCAATGATGGTATGGATGGATCTCTGATACAGTCAAATCTTATTTGGGCATCAAAGAGGATATGGGATACCAAAGATAGGGTCGCCGAAAATGTGATAGCTTCTAATCATCTTTGGGCCTCTGCTACTGTGGCTGCGATTGAGTCAATGCATCCAGTAGATGACACCACCTTGGTATAGGCGAGGAAAATAAACCCAGGCTGCAAGGTGGCGACAGATGGTCCCATCTATGTTGATGAGTATACAGGCAGTTTTAAACCTATTACCCCTACCCTTCCATTTTTTAGTGGGTATAAAACTTCTACCCTTTCGTACCTGTGGGTATCAAAATCCACCCATACCCTTACCATTGCTACACCTAGGCGAAAGTGTGGGGTTAGTGGTGTTGACAGCGGATCTTCACAATGCAAAAAAAGAGAAAGATAGTGATGTGGTAAGAGCAGTAGTTGTCAGTCTTGGGATATCTCTCTAGGTATTTGTAAACTGTCAGAGAAACCTGAGCAATCTTTGGCAGACTTCTATATAGTTGCAGTCTGATTATATGATTGATATTCAGGATTCATCAAATAATTACATATTAATGAATAATGCAGGCTCGGTAAACCTAGAGAAGAACATAGGTAGCGCTGCAGAGACTGTTGACCCGTCTCTGCAGCCTACTCTCCCAGGTTATCCATTTGCTTCTCTTGAAACTTTAAAAAAAAAAAAATCTAAATAATAAATTTAATGAACCAAGATACCAAAACTAACATATTGATTGAACACCATAGAGAAAATGATTCATCGCGTGCATCCTTCATTTTCATTATTTATCAAGTTTAAGACTTCCTTACTTTCTATTGACTATTCATTGAAAAGAAGCATAATATCCAGGATCGCTAAACACAGAGAAGAGTGTGGCTAGCTCCCCGGGAATTTCGCTACCCCCCGGCTGGGAAAATGTCCGCTCACAGCCTATTTCTCCTGCATCTCTCCCAGGTTATACATTTCTTCTTTTTAATTTTAATACAGTATGACGAGATACCTTTACTACAATTTTTGCATGCTTAATGTAATGATTGCATCTACAATTGCAAATTTTTTATATACTTTAACTGTTATGTTTGGTGTGAGTACTCATTAGAAGAAAGCATTATACTGCTCTTTCAGTAAACACTGAGAAGGGTCTTGTCATCTCACCACAGATTTCCTTACGTCCTGGATGGGAAAATACTGGTTCACTTTTTCCTAACTTGTAATGTACTAGTGAAATGTCTTTACTGGTATAGTTGCAGATGATGTGACGAAGAAATAAATTAATCTTAGGTTACCCATTTTCTGTCATCCCTGCTCACCTGAAGAGAATGAGTTATCATGTTTAGAGTCCAGCTCTGATTGCTTTTTACCAACTGGAAATTATTAGTATGCAATTCATTTACACGAGCGATGCCAATGCTCTTTTATAATGTATATTTAATCTTATCAGATATTTAGATTTATTCTAAAAGCCATTTTCTTTCAACAAATAAAAAGTGAATTTGAAGAATTATCCACATTCATATTAGGACTCGGTATTAATTCATTTTTTCTCAATTATATATTAAAGTTGTTTTGTGATTTTATCCAAAGAAGGGTACTATCGTTTTTTTTATAACACATTCAACCTTTTTCCAATTGAAAATGAGAATTGCACTTAATTGTTAGTTAACGATGAACTTATTTGCAAAAAGAATCATTGTCTCGGCTTTACCCAAAAACTTTATATTGCTAGTAGCATTCTTTTCTTATGAAGTTCCATCAGCGGTAAAAATGGCATTCAGAATCTAAGAAATATGTTTACTTGATATGTGGTCATCATGTTTTTCTTTTATAAATATGCCCTTTCTTATTATTATATTAATTGTGTTCGCTTTGGAAGAGATAAAGATATGAATGTAGTTTCTTTATATCCTTGATGGAATAGACAAAATACATCTATCAATACAATTTTACGGAAGAAAATTATATTGGAAATGCACCAATTAGTTGAACTTCTTCATGTTAATCCATAATGAATGCACCGTGTCACACATCCATGTTCATATATCACAAAGCGATTTGTATCAACTTTCAATGGTGTATCAACTTTCGTGCTAATCTAAGTAGCTATCTAAGAGTCAACGGGAGAGTTTTGATAATTTTATTACGGACTTTCATCTGCAATGGTTAGTTTATCTTGCTTCTCCACTTTTGATGGGCTATGACATTGATTGATACAGAAATTGGTCAACTCGTATGTGGAAAATGTCGTCAGTTACTTTTATATCCTCGAGGAGCCATGAATGTTCAATGCCCCTGCTGTCAGATAATTAATTTTGTACTGGAAGGTTTGTCCTTTTTTATATTTCTAAGGAATTACCATTTAAGTAATATAGTTTTTTTTTGTCTTGGTTTTTTTATCAGTGCTTGCTTCATTTCATTAGCAATTTTAGATATTTGGAAGACATTCTGATTTGCATGGGGGGTTTGTACATATAACAAGACCAGATGGGTAGTGCAATTTTCATCTGACTGGTAGAGTATCTATTTTCTTCACAAACTAAACTTGTGTTTAGTTATAAATATAGAATTTTATACTTGAACAGGCTTTTTTTCCCTTTATGATTTAATGTAAACTTCCATTAGTAGTTTTGTTGGACATGTTTCCTTTTTCATTTACAGTAATTTTCTTCTTCTTCTTATAAGGTCCTTCTAGGATCAGTCTATCTGTCTTACAAAGAGGGTATTAGGGAAATGGATGTGGCACATTGGAACTAATTAGAGCAATGAGGATGGCGAGATAGATGAGACGAATCAATCGAACAACCAAACAAGTAAATCCACCAATCCAACAAAAAACAAACGAGGAATTTGTCCCGGTTAGCTTTTGCTTAATCTAAGGGGGCGTTTGGTACGTGGGAATATGTAAGGGAATCTCAGAGTCCTACTTAGATTACATTGTTTGGTATGCGGCAAACATAGTTTTGGAAGGAATGGTGGATTTCCATGGGAATCAAAATCCTTAGTTGAGAAGGCTTTCAATTCCCCTAAAAAATCATGGGATTTGAGGATTCCCATAGGGATTTTTATAACAAATAATAAAATAACCAAAAAAATAGAAAAAATCTCTCCCTAAAATTATGGGATTTGAGGATTCTCATTAGATTTCCATAACAAACAATAAAATAACCCAAAAAATTAGAATAAAAAAATATATTTATAAAAGATTCTCGGGAATGCATTGTATTATGTCAAACGTGATAATGCAACATTCTCGAGAA